>LBNU01020187.1:15815-55379 GCA_014162995.1 Artemisia annua | reverse complement strand
CAGTTTGAATGGTTTGGCCTTGTGTGTACAATTTATTTTCAAGCTTATTCTTTAAGGCTTTCAAATTGGAAAAGTCACTTAAGAGTTTAGTTTCTTTACTTTGAAAATCTAGTTTTAGTGTGGTTACACTCTCCTGAATCTCCTGTTTTTGCTTAACAGTTTGATCAACTTGATTTTGTAAGGACTTTATTTCCATTCTTAAAGCTTCTTCCTTTAAGTTTCTTTTGGTAATGTATGCACACATTTGCCAATCCATTTTCTGCTCTTGTTCGGTTAACTCAAATTTTGCACGTTGTTGATACGCATTCACCTGATCTTTGAGAATTTTGATCCTAGTGGTCACGGTATCATCAGGTATAAAAGCAGTGTATTCATCAAATTCACTCATGTCATTATCAACAGAGGAGTCATCATTTGGTAAAACAGACTCGACATTTTGTTTCATATATTGTTCATATGGGATAACATTGCTATTACCCATATCAGCAGAATTTGAATCAACAATGTCTGTGTGTTTTACTTCGTTATGAGTCCTTTGTTTGTGCATCACATTATCAACATATGTATCGAAAGATGCTCTACTAGGTTCATCTGATTCTTTGTTGTTATCCACATGTTGTTGTTTTGAGGAAACATTGTTGTTTTTCAAATCAACATCATCTGGCGTGACAACACTTGTCTGATGTACTTCATTGAGAATCTTTGGAACATCACGTGTTTCGTATGTGTCATATAATTTGAGTACCTTAGAAATGATAGATGATTTGGGAGATCCCGATTGTTGTGGCGATGTGACTGCAGGTGAAAGATTGGCCATGAAGATGGTCTGTGCAGTGGGCTCATCATCAACATCAGAATCAAATGCATCACAATCTTCAGCTTGGAAGATGTTTGGGTCGTTGAGAGCAAGATCCTAAACTGGTTGATCATCCACATCGGCATCAAATGAATTCCCCTCATCACCCGCAAGAAACAGCNCGTATGTGTCATATAATTTGAGTACCTTAGAAATGATAGATGATTTGGGAGATCCCGATTGTTGTGGCGATGTGACTGCAGGTGAAAGATTGGCCATGAAGATGGTCTGTGCAGTGGGCTCATCATCAACATCAGAATCAAATGCATCACAATCTTCAGCTTGGAAGATGTTTGGGTCGTTGAGAGCAAGATCCTAAACTGGTTGATCATCCACATCGGCATCAAATGAATTCCCCTCATCACCCGCAAGAAACAGCAGTTGCTCCTCATCCAGCAAAACTCCATTCTCTTGTGCTTGCATCAGCAACATCTTATCCTTGAAGTAATCCGAGTTCTGAGGACGTTTTGGTTGAGTGCAGTTCCTTGCAATATGACCTAACCCACCACAGTTGTAGCACTTGGGTTGTCTTCCTTGCCCTTGATTACCATTCCCCATCCTATTCTAAGCATTTCCCCAGATATTTTGCCTTCCTTAAACCACAACACGCCCATCTTCCACAACAGCAAGATTACGTGGGTTAGATGAGGTTCTGAGTTGGTTGTTGGTTTGAGGAAGTGTATTCCTGAAGTGTTGAACCAACAGTGAGACTTGGTTGGAGAGATTATCAATCCTTTTGTCAATGTGAGAGTTCCCAGAGTCTTGTTGATTAGTCTTGACACTTGATGATTGCATGGATGATTGACCAAGGGAAGACTGATTCTGTGTCGCTTGAGCAGTAACAATCTATTTGATTGTGATAAGTCAAGCCGTAAGAAATAACTTACAACGTCAAATCAAACTCAAATTAATCGAAACGACTTAAGTTACAACGTTTCCCGAAGCACAAGTAGTCAACAAATTAAAGAAATCTCAAACTTAGCAAATCGCAAAAACCACCACAAGTCCAAAAGTTAATCGTTGTCCAAAGATAATCGCTGGCCCAAACTTAATCGCTGACCCCAAAGTAATCGCTGACCCAAAGTAATCGCTGAATACAGCTAAACTGTGACAAACCAATCCCATTCTAGTGACATATTGTTGACAAACTTTGAGTTGAGTTGGATGTTGGGCATTGTCATTCTGATCATTCTCATGTCATTCACAAGCTTGTGGAATCTGACATAGTAGTCATTGATGCTTTCACCGGGATTCATTTTGAAGTGCTCGAATTCATCATACAACTGAGATTCACGATCTTCCTTGGTAAGTTCTGAACCAGCTAGCAGCATTTTGACATTGTCCCAAACGGCTTTGGCCTCAGTGTTGAAGTTAATCAGTTTGTAGATGTCCTTGGGTAGCCCTTGTATCACAATGTTGGAAGCTCGAATATCAGCATCATAGCATTTCTTTTCAGCTTCATTCAGATCATTGTAAGTACGAGGTCTGTCAATTCCAAAGGTGACCGTTCCATCTTCACTAGTGGAGATAACATCCCTGGTAGTACCCAGTTGGAATGGCCCTTCATCAATTGATCTCAGAATGTTCTCCCCATTTTCCTTGCCCTGACAATACAGACGAATTCTTTGAGACCATGACTCATAGTCAGTTCTGTCGAGCATAGGAGGTCGAGTATCGGATCCAGCAGCTTGGATATCATCAATTGAAACCGTAGTTTTCATGGTGTAGTCTTACACGGGATTTTACAACTCGTGACTTAAACCGAAAAATAGATTCTTTCTCGGGATTTTACTAAAGTCAATAGAGAAAACCGAAAGATGAAGTATGCAAAATGAGCTTAGAATGAGAACTTAAATAATTCACACTTTGTGCTAGGAATCAAGTTGAGACAAATCAAGTAACAATCTATTTGATTGTGATAAGTCAAGCCATAAGAAATAACTTACAACGTCAAATCACACTCAAATTAATCGAAACAACTTAAGTTACAACGTTTCCCGAAGCACAAGTAGTCAACAAATTAAAGAAATCTCAAACTTAGCAAATCGCAAAAACCACCACAAGTCCAAAAGTTAATCGTTGTCCAAAGATAATCGCTGGCCCAAACTTAATCGCTGACCCCAAAGTTAATCGCTGACCCAAAGTAATCGCTGACCCAAAGTAATCGCTAAATACAACCAATCGCTAAAAAGCTAATCGCTGGATTTAGTTAATCGCTGACAGAACTTAATTGCTGGTGAGAGATAATCACTAGGTAAGATACTCGCTAAAACCAGTTAATCGCTAAAAAGCTATTCGCTGGAATTAGTTAATCGCTAAACACTACAGGACACCTTGTACTAATCGCTAACCACAACAGTCCAAACTAGTCGCTGTCTAGCGATTTGTCCATTAGTCCCAAAATAGCAATAACAACTTAATCGCTACAACTTAATCGCTGTCCAGTCGTACTTAATCGCTACCAAGAATACCAACCAGTAGACTTAATCGCTAGATAGAAAACCATACAAAATCCTTCACACCACCAAACCAATGAAAGATAAGACTATTCCAACTCAAGAACTATGTAACTATAACACTACTAAGCACGAAAGTACAATCATAACACATCATTTAACACTACAAAGATCAAACCAAGGTGTTTTTCATGAAAAACTATTCTAACCAAGCATAACCACAAAAACCAACCAAAATCCGTGAATCCAAGGCCCTAAGATGAAACCTGGCTCTGATACCAATTGTAGGACACACTAAATCATAACACACGTTTAGTTCATGTGGTTTGTTGGATCGAATAGGTAAGAAAATGGAGATTAGTTAGAGAGAGAAAGTAGGATCCTTTTAGAGAGAGAAAGAACAAGAGAAATGATATTACTAATGAAAGGTCCAACCTTCTCCCTTGGTGGGAGAAGGTATTTATGCTTACAATGGGTGCATGCCTCTACAAGGCTGTGGAGCGGGCTGACAGACGGTAAAAGATCCGACCCGACACCACGAATACTAACTAAAACTAAGCTACGTATTAACTACTATATTAAATACTACGAGCTATACAATGCTTTAAAATACTAGGGGTGACCGAATCTTCTGTAGGAAAACATGTATTCCTAACAGCCCCCCTTTCTAGTTTTCCACATAGATTATGTGTATGGTAACGTGCTATTCATTGACATCAACAGATTTGTAGGTCAATTCAAAAGTTGGCTACACGAATTTTAAAAAAATTGTCGACTACACAAAACTACAACAAGTGGTAAGTTAGATATATTATCAATCAATTAGCCCCGCTAATTAATATACAATTTATTAAAAATGGTAAAAAAAAATCTATCATTAATGTTAGAACCTAAGTTTATGGTTCTAACACGTGAATGGAACGACATTTACGGGATTACATTATCTATCTTGAAAGGCACAAACACATGGACTAGAAGCGTCATTATTGTAAAGTTATGTGTTTGTTAGCCTTTATATACCCCTCCATACTTCCATGAAGGGGTGAGACTTTGTGTATTTTCCCTTTCACTTTCATTATCAATAAAACACCTAGTTTCCCTTCTCTCTCTCTACTTTCTCTCACTAACCATGGAGGTCATCTTCTTCCATGTTACCCGACCTCCCGAATCCATAAATCAACAATAAAACTACGATCCAACAAGTGGCATCAGAGCCTAGGTTATTATTTTGTTGATTTGTGATGTTATCTTGTCAGAAATCGTACCTTTTTTTTGTTCAAGATATGGTTTACATTATCTTTCGGATCTGAATAATTTTTGGGTATCAAAATAGTCACAAAAGTCCAAACCTTTCCATTAGCAGTTTCATATATGTGTTTTCTTATGGTCATTTATGGGCCACGTTAACAGTTTATGTCACATAACATCTTTATGACTATTTTGGTACATCTCGTGAAGATTTTTTGTGGTCAAATAGTGGTCTGTATATTGGGTCTGAATACTGGTCATAAAAGGTTGAATATTTGGTATGAACCTCATCGGAAACTGCTATAATTGCCGGAATCTGGTCGGAAAATCGCCGGAAAAATCGAAACTTCTTGTATAAGAAGTTCTCGATGTACTTGTTATCGAGAAAATACTGATTATCGAGAACATAGACCCTAAACTGTCGAAATATTTTTTTCTCGATAACCAGACCCTAAACTGTCGAGATAAATTTTCTCGATAACTAAAGATCTCGAAAACTATGGATCTCGATAAGTAAAAGTTCTCGATAAACTTTCTCGATAAAATTTTCTCGAAAAGCTGAAAATTATCGAAATCTTTTTGGAAAGAAAACTTTCGAGAAGATCAAGATGAAGAGAAGAAGATCAAATGACCACAAACCATTTACCAAACACTCACCTAGACCTCAGCTTATATCCATCATCAGTCCAAAAACAGATTACCAACCGAAAAAAAAATGAATGATAACGAGAAGCTTTATCTAACGACATCCAAAACCAACATCAACAAATCCTAAACAATACACAACCAATACCCTCTCTCTCACTCCCCAGCTCTCAATCAATATCCTTCATCATGAATCTAAACTGAAAAATTAAATTATCTTAGATCTCAGACTTATTCTTTCGGGTTAATCAAAGGAACATCAAGACTTTTGAAGGTCTATTGTACGAAAGAATTAAATCTCATCATCGATCTAATTGTTGAAGCTTCACTTCAATTATATCCGAACTAAAAGAAAAGATTTATAACAAATATGTTATAATCCATTCTTGGTTCGTTTAAGACCAACACGAAAATCAATACAACAAATTAACACCTACCCGAGACCCATCTAGGATCTTGAAGCCTTATAATGAATCGGACTTCACTGAAAAAGACATCAACGTAACGGTATGGCTGTGAGATTTTGTTTGTGTTGTGTGCTTGATGAGACGAGAAAGACTCAATGATGATGGGATATGGGACATGAAAGCTTATTGTTTGATGGAAAAATTTGTGTTGGGAGAGCTATTAGTGATGGGTGGCGGATTTGTTTTGTTGTGTGTTTGACTGCACAATTGAAGTGTGATGTTTAGGGTTTGCAAATGATATAAAATTAGGGTTATAACATTTTAATAGCTAAGATTTGGATCGGGTTGGAGGATTCACATTGGGCCCGGTTAATTGGACAGATTCATTAATTCCATTATGGGCCGGGTACTTGATGTTATTAAACGGGCTGCTTGTGTTTGGACAGGTGTATATCGAAAAAGTATACATGGGGCTAAAAATTTAGTTAGTATTATCATATGTATTGTTTAATACATGGTATACATTTTTGGTAGACGCTTTGAAGTATGGTATTTTGGTTATCACAAATTCTTCACGGGGATACATTTTTGTTTTGACAAGATCGGGAATTCATTATCAAGTTCACTTAAAAAGTCAAAAGGCTAGTTTTGAGCGTTTAACCGCAAGATGTGACTACGGCGATAATTCTTTATTATTTATTTGAGATTGAAGTGGAATTTCACGGGTGCGTGTACTTAGTATCTCAAGATATCGGGGTTGGTTGGATGCAAGATTCTTCGAGATCCTTGTTTGAGCTTTTGTCCGTACAAATGACAAAGACTTGAGTTGTCTAGTTATACCTGATGTAAGGAGTTACGTTGTTGTGCTCACAGAATATAGCTATCACTTTAAAGGAGTTACGTTGTAGTGCTCAAGTGTCACCAAAAGATATGGATAATTCAAGAGATGTTCATATACAATTAAGGATGGTAGGATGGGTATATGATTTCCTACCTTTATTGGCAATATTGGTTCTTAGTCATACAATAGTGCAAGTTTGGGTTATTCTACTCAGTTCTCAAGTTCATAATATTGGGTTTTCTCCATCAGTAGTCACTACAAAAAGCCGTCAGAACGATAATGGGGTCGGTAAAGAGTTGGTTGAGAGAAGTATAAAAGAGTAGAGATGTTTATCAGCATTTGATTCTCATGGGGCTAGTTATGGCACTACACACCTGTTTGGTTAATTGGACATATGGGGTTACGCTGCCTCCGATTCTCATCGTTAACATAGTGTATATGCTTCCGATTTCGAAGAAGGCATCGTGGGGGAAGATAGAGAGTGTTTCTTTGACTTGACGTTGAGGGTGCTTGACGTCTTTACGAAAACACTCATTTTCCACGAGGATCTGCATTTAGGGGGAAGAAATGTGCACATCAAGGACGCTTAATAGACTCACGTGATCGAGTTTACAACTTCATTACTACTGGAGGACCTCCGCAGAGATGATCAGTGGTTCAGTTTTGTGATGATTGGTGTAATCGTTTTGACTCTCGCGGATTGTGAAATGCCAAGTAGCCTAAACTCAGTTATCAAGTTCATAGTATTGGGTTTTCTCCATCAGTAGTCACTACAAAAAGCCGTCAGAATGATAATGGGGTCGGTAAAGAGTTGGTTGAGAGAAGTATAAAAGAGTAGAGATGTTTATCAGCAGTTGATTCTCATGGGGCTAGTTATGGCACTACACACCTGTTTGGTTAATTGGACATATGGGGTTACTTACGCTGCCTCCGATTCTCATCGTTAACATAGTGTATATGCTTCCGATTTCGAAGAAGGCATCGTGGGGGAAGATAGAGAGTGTTTCTTTGACTTGACGTTGAGGGTGCTTGACGTCTTTACGAAAACACTCATTTTCCACGAGGATCTGCATTTAGGGGGAAGAAATGTGCACATCAAGGACGCTTAATAGACTCACGTGATCGAGTTTACAACTTCATTACTACTGGAGGACCTCCGCAGAGATGATCAGTGGTTCAGTTTTGTGATGATTGGTGTAATCATTTTGACTCTCGCGGATTGTGAAATGCCAAGTAGCCTACATATGTGAGAATATCTTGTTGATTTCTTGCATGTTACCCCCGAACAGAGCTTCCGCATTGAGTATAACCGTGATAATTTAACTACTCAGATTTGCTTGGTGTGGTTTACTGTGTCATCTACAAATTCCGCTGCGTACTCAAAACTTCAAAAGTTAGAAGACTTGTTTACTACATCAAAGTTTCGAATCTGCTGAAGACGGTTGTCAGTTTGGGGGGAAGCCGATTCAGAAACTTCGCCAAAAAGAAGTGTACGAAGAAGCCGCTAAAGACATGCAGCATGAATTGGGGGGAAGTTAATCCACTTCATGCATATTACATCATTTGTCTACAAGTGAAGAAAAAGTTCTCAAGTCGAGGTACAAGATGAAGACAAAGAGCGTCAACTGTAGACATCCTCAGCACTTGAAGAGCCGATGATGACCTTTCTTTATTTGTATTTGTACTTGTAGGAAATGTTGTAAGTAATCCCTTATGTCGCCCCATTGGGGGAAGATTGTTAGAACCTAAGTTTATGGTTCTAACACGTGAATGGAACGACATTTACGGGATTACATTATCTATTTTGAAAGGCACAAACACATGGACTAGAAGCATCATTATTGTAAAGTTATGTGTTTGTTAGCCTTTATATACCCCTCCATACTTCCATGGAGGGGTGAGACTTTGTGTATTTTCCCTTTCACTTTCATTATCAATAAAACACCTAGTTTCCCTTCTCTCTCTCTACTTTCTCTCACTAACCATGGAGGTCATCTTCTTCCATGTTACCCGACCTCCCGAATCCATAAATCAACAATAAAACTACGATCCAACAATTAAGTTAATAGTTTAAATGTTGTTTATCATTTTTGCCGCATATACTTTTTTTTCGCAATAACTATAATTGAACCCGTAAGTGTTGCATCAAAGGTTATACCAGAATCAAAAGTTTGCAAGTATAATTATTTGCTACTAAACACCGTCGCTTTGTGTGGGTATTTATCTAGTTTAGATGAAATGACAAACAATAATATTACCGCAATAAGACCAAAGGGATTGTGTCTTAACGATACCCTTTATTGTGTGAGAAACTCCTTAATCAAATGATTTTGAGTTCAAGTTCTGCTTAAGGCAAGTGAGATATGATTATTATACTTATTGTGAGATAGATAACTATTATACCAAAAATATATAATTACTACCACAAAATGAGTATATTAAAGCCTATAACTAGATAGTATTGAAAAAAATCATTCAATGTATATTGTATTTATTACCACAAAATGAATATGTTGCTTTTATTAAAGATTCAATGTATTTCGTTAATTACATTCAACAAAGAAGAAAATTATTAAATGCTACGTGACTAAGATGACCAAATTTTGTGTATAAAAAGCAAAAGAAATAACATAAACTATCATAAAAGTAATTAACAAAACAAAGAAATATTTCAATTTCTTCCGAGTAAAGATGAAGATTGCATCAATGAAAATGACAACATTCTTCATCTTGTTTATTTGCGTTTTGGGTAAACAAATCTTTTTTCCTTTGAGCCATAGTAATTATTGTGCGGTTTAGTTTTTATATACAAACCTATGGCTTTGTATTTAACATTACTTTCTTTATTCATGCACTGGTTGTAAAAAGTTTTAGAGCATTCTTTTATTAATTAAGCTACACATGTATTGATACAATTTTTATATGCTTATTAAAAATGATTTTATTTACTTTGCGTAACAGGTATGATGACCTTTCCTCAAGTTTCACTTGCAGACGAGGATCTTCCATGCAACAGCGATGATGATTGCGCTGGATACCCTTGTCCATTTCTTGAATATCCCGAATGTTTCCACCATTCATGTGTGTGTAATTCTTTTCCTCCTCCTAATATCAATTGAGGCGTCGATGGGACATACAAGAAGTGCACCATGAATACTAGTCATTTTTAGCCGTGTACTTGAAATTATGTTGATTTATGAATGTATAAATAAACGTAATAAATATGAAAGCTTTCCATTTGTCATATATACAACATGTTTTTAAATTAACTCTCGCGTGACGATAAGAATAAATCAATATTATGAGTAAATTTGTGATTTAATATATATAAGTTATAAAATAAATTGAGCAAAAGTAATGGAATAAAAGTTAATGTATGTTATTTAGCTCAAGCACAAAAAAGTGGTTACCACAAATTGAAGAAGCAAAAGTAAAATTAAAAAAGAAAAACATAATTTTTTAAAAGATATGATAAGAGGTGACATTACAAATCCGACTATTATTTTTGGTAGTGGACAATTATTTTAAGACATATTTTAAGAGAAGATGTACAATAAATTTTGGACAAAGATGTAGTATGTATTAATAAAATGTATAAAGAGATAATAATATTTTATTTTTATTGAGTCAAAAGTTAAAAGGAAGAAATGGATATACGGATAAAGTGCAATATCACTCGTGTGTGCAACTCACATGTCAAGTATCGATGGTCAAGCTTAATGTTTGTTTGGACAAATGACAGTCGGTGTAAAGGATTTCAGGGTTATCTCAATATGAAAAAAGATCAAATAACTCTACAGCATGACTATTCGTGTAATTTACTCTCTTTTTTAAGGATGTAGCGACTTTATTCATTTCATGAAAAATAACTTTGCTCAATCCATGAGATTTGTTTGTATTTACAAAATAATTTAAAAAATAAGTTTTATATTACTTAGATATCAAATGGTACTTTACGTAGTTAAAAATAATAATAATAATAATAATAATAATAATAATAATAATAATAATAATAATAATAATAATAATAATAATAATAATAATAATAATAATAATAATAATAATAATAATAATAATAATAATAATAATAATAATAATAATAATAATAATAAAATGTTTTTAGCTCACTTTATTCTTCATCTACAATTACATCTTCAATTGTAGCAACAATAAGTTCACTTTCATTAAACATGCAATAATTATAGCACCAAGTTCACTTGTAAAAATAGATCAAAAATAGATTTGTAAGGAATTATAAAATATGTTCAAATTCATATTCTTTTAAGACATAACCTTCAGAAATGCAAAATATATATTTTCTATGTTTTTCTTATCATTTTGAAAATCATTGCTTTTTCAATATATAAAATACAATGCTACATAAACATGTTATCTAATTTTCTAATACACTAACAGCGAAAAAAGTTCACCTCAAGTTTTCTGCAAAACTAAAAAATAGAAAAATCATACCCACTGCGTCCCAAATTTATTGTCTCATTTTCATTTTGGGTCCCAAAATAGTATTCCTCTTCTTGTCTCAAATTGTCACAAATCAAAAGAGAGTTTTGGGGTGGTGATATTTGATTGGTTGCAGAGTGCAGTGGCCCCACTTTTATTTCACTGTGTAATTCTTTGTCTAAAGATAATAATTTAGGATGGAGAGAGTAAATGTTGGGAATTTTGGAAGTTCCTGCTGATAGAGATCTGCTGACAGGTTCTGCTGAAGCTATAAATGGTTTCTGCTGACATAGTGTTCCTGCTGATATTATATTTCTACGGATATAGTTATTTTGTATTAGTTTGTTAGGATATGCATGAAGCTATTTTAGGTAGTGATATGCATTAATGTTTTATTTATTGCCGAATTAGGGTTTCTTATCTATAAAAGAAACACACGGCCTATGTTTAATTGTACTTTTCATTTCAACAAAAACACCTTTAGTGTGTGTGATATAGATCCATAGAGGATCATTTTATTATTAGTGAAGAACCTTGTTGAAACTTTGATTGTGTTCTTATTATTCCGCTGTGCATGATCAATCATTGTATCCTAGATCGAGCCAAAACGATTTCCTACAAGTGGCATCAGAGACCAGGGGCTCTTGAAATCTAGAGTTTATACAAGGTTTTATAGTTGAAGAAAGCAGTTTGACGGAAGGTGTGATCGAATTGTGAAAAGGTTATTCAGGCGTTGAATCAAAAAGGTACCCTCGTACTGTTTTTATCAATGCAAATTAATTGCTAGTTTGATCGCATGAAGATTCAATAAATTAATCTCGTACAATTCATTAATTGGTCTTCAAAATCCTTAGTATCGAATGTTTGTGAATTGTATTAATTGGATGATTCATATTGATTCCTCGTACTGATTTCTAGTGGAGAATTAATTGAGGCAAAATCAAATTTTAATGGGTTTTTAGTAAAACTTTTTCATAAGTTTCTCGAACATAACAAATATGAAAATGAACAGTAACATTATAATCTCTATGTCGCAAAATAATTGTCTTTCGACAAAAGGTAAAAGTTTAATAACAAAATGATCAATAATTTTTTTTAGAATAACAGTTTTAGCCTTAACTAATTAATTAATTCTTACTTTAAATGTTTAAGTAATAAATTCAAGCAGAAGTAATATCGCAACTTGATCAAATAAAATTATCTGATTCTAGTAATTGACAACTAGGGTGTGTTTGGCGCAAGGCGTTTAAGAGATTTGGGAGTGGTAAGTGGCGAACGTTGAGTTTTGTGATTTCTAATGCCTGTTTGGCAAGCAAAAAATAAATTTGTTTCTTTCAGAATGCTCTTTTTTCAACGCTCCATAAAGTAAAATTTATGAGAGAAAAAAGGTTACTGCTCATGAATACTACTCAATGTTGCAGCTACTTTTACCAAATACACCTCTAATTTAAAACAACTCAGAAAAACAAAAATGAACAATAAACTTTTAAGACGTCGGGGTAACAAAGAGAAATTATTGGAGAAGTGTAAACCCGATTCGGTTTGGCCAGCCAAACCAATGTTTTGGCTATTGTGAAACTAGACAACTAGTAACCGAAACTGAACCATTAAGGGATTAGGTGTTGCGGGGCTCATTTGTGTTTTGTGGGGTATGTTTGTATAGTAATACAGAAAGAGACACACCACATGACACATAGGTGTGTCTCATGTAGAGACACAAGTAACACACAAAATGAAACAAGACATAAACTTGGGGGGTGGGGGTGATTTTGGGAAGTAAGTGCTAGTAGTCTAGTACTTATCTAGATTTGCATCCCAACCACATACTGTAATAAATTTTCCCCCAAATTCAATATGTGTTCTAGAGTTATTTCATTAAAAAAAAGTAAAGGAAATTATTTCCTCCCAAAAATGGGAGGAAACACTTTCCTTCCAAAATCATCAAAATAACACTAAGTTTTCTTCCATTTTCTTTTCTTTTCTTTCTTAAGTAATACTCAAAAACACACCATCTTATGTTTCATCTTTATTTTCTTTCATTTTCTTTCTTAACCCAAACTCGAGAACACAGCGTAAGTAAAAACACACACAGACAGACTTTTTTTGTTGCAAAGATGAAAATATTTAATTTATATTAATCTCGAACAGATTTACATCATAAGAATAAGAACAAGATTTGGGAATCTCCCAAATCTAATATAGACTCAAACATACACAGACACACTTAACTGCGTGTAAAATTATCGATGTGGGTTTAGCTTCAAATTGGGTTTATTATTATTATTTTCGAATTCAAGAGGTATGATTTAGTTTTCAAAATTTGTTATGCTATGCCGTTAGATAGTTTGTTATGTTATGATATATATAAATCAAACAAACAGAAAAACACATACATACTTATATACGGCTTATTAGCTTATATGTGTTCGGCTTATATAACATAAGCCACAATTTTGTGGTTTATTTTGACACTATAATGTCCAAGGTGGATCGATTATGTGCTTTATAGGGAGTTCTTGGACCTTACCTTCCTTGTTTTTGGACCTTAGCTGCTAACCCAGCTAGATACATGCCAAACTCATTTCAGGTTTCAGTGGTGAATGTTGCCCGTGTCAAGAGTAGAAGAGCTAAATAATTTATGGGTAGTCCTTTTATACAAGGATTTTGGAGACTTGATTTAAAGCATTGACTTTATGGATAATGTAAAAGTTATAAATATCGGTTATGATGGAAACAAGACTAACTAGACTTAATTTTGGAAATCTATGCTTATAAGTTAATGCATAAGAACAATTCATTATGGTTAAAAAATAATCAATAACACTGTGCCAAGACAGCTAGCTATCTTATAGGTACCACGTTTGATGCCCACTTTGGAAGTGCAGATACTTCTAACTGCATTTTGTTGTGATCGAATTTCAATTGTTCGTGCTGCGTAATACTTGGCTTTCAAATTTTGCTGATGTAAATTAATGGTCTACGATCTCAAACACTATATTAATAGACATGTTTAGTTATATGGAGGAGTATCAGACTATCAGTCTTCTGTCATTGTTTATGCTGGGTAAAGGGATCTCCACCCTGGTAAAATATATTAACCAAATAAACTTTTAAAGTACAATGGAATGTGGCTGAAGTACCACATTAACCTCAAGCAAACGCTTGAACAACCACTAGAACATTTATGACATGCCATAAATGAACAACTAGCTACGAAAAACTAGAACAACCATGAAAGAAAAAAAACATGCACGAATCAACATCGCATATTACTTCCTCNCAAACTCGAGAACACAGCGTAAGTAAAAACACACACAGACAGACTTTTTTTGTTGCAAAGATGAAAATATTTATATTAATCTCGAACAGATTTACATCATAAGAATAAGAACAAGATTTGGGAATCTCCCAAATCTAATATAGACTCAAACATACACAGACACACTTAACTGCGTGTAAAATTATCGATGTGGGTTTAGCTTCAAATTGGGTTTATTATTATTATTTTCGAATTCAAGAGGTATGATTTAGTTTTCAAAATTTGTTATGCTATGCAGTTAGATAGTTTGTTATGTTATGATATATATAAATCAAACAAACAGAAAACACATACATACTTATATACGGCTTATTAGCTTATATGTGTTCGGCTTATATAACATAAGCCACAATTTTGTGGTTTATTTTGACACTATAATGTCCAAGGTGGATCGATTATGTGCTTTATAGGGAGTTCTTGGACCTTACCTTCCTTGTTTTTGGACCTTAGCTGCTAACCCAGCTAGATACATGCCAAATTCATTTCAGGTTTCAGTGGTGAATGTTGCCCGTGTCAAGAGTAGAAGAGCTAAATAATTTATGGGTAGTCCTTTTATACAAGGATTTTGGAGACTTGATTTAAAGCATTGACTTTATGGATAATGTAAAAGTTATAAATATCGGTTATGATGGAAACAAGACTAACTAGACTTAATTTTGGAAATCTATGCTTATAAGTTAATGCATAAGAACAATTCATTATGGTTAAAAAATAATCAATAACACTGTGCCAAGACAGCTAGCTATCTTATAGGTACCACGTTTGATGCCCACTTTGGAAGCGCAGATACTTCTAACTGCATTTTGTTGTGATCGAATTTCACTTGTTCGTGCTGCGTAATACTTGGCTTTCAAATTTTGCTGATGTAAATTAATGGTCTACGATCTCAAACACTATATTAATAGACATGTTTAGTTATATGGAGGAGTATCAGACTATCAGTCTTCTGTCATTGTTTATGCTAGTTTTTGTTATAAACGATCATGTAACTTGAATACTTGATTGAATAGTACATTGCCTTAAATATGAGTACTCACAAAAATTAGCCCGGTTGTTCAACAAAATGATGCTACTTGATATCACATTACTGTATATCCATGTGATGGATGTCTATCTATACAGCTTATGATTAAGCCTTATAACTTGCCTAAGGTTTATGATAGGCTAGTGATTTTTCAGCGGGCCAGGCCATTACCTTGTGTATGTAATTGCGAACCTCAAAACCAAAATTCATGACCCTTTATCAGGTTAACTAAGTTTGAATGATATCCTGCTCGCTTTCCCTATCAGTAAGGAGGTGAGATATTAAGTGAGGTATTAGGTTCAAGTGCAGGCAACACCTGCCTTGCTCTTGGGACCTTTGCTATTAGACCAGTTGGTGGGGGCACTAAGGAGTGGTGTTTACCCTTTTTTTAATGCTTAAGTGATAGTAGGCTCATGCTATCTATCTTCAAGGCAGCATAATTAGGGGGACAATTATGCCCTACTTTTTATTGTTTTCTTTCCTTTGATAAAGCGTGCTTTAATCATTGGCATAATCTGGTGGTCATGTGAAAACATGCTGAAACCTAATGACACTAGTCTGCACCTCACACCAGTTGTTACTTGTTTTCATACCAGAAAGATACAGATGGTCTTGTCTAGAATTTTGTTTATGGTAAATAGTTTGTGGTAAATAGCCGTTAAACAAATAAATAAATAAATAAATAAATAAAAAGTTTGAACTTTGACGCAAATGAGATACATAAATGCAGTTAATTTTGTATTGTAGTTATATATGCATGCGTAGCTACACTTTTCTTTTTAGGACGTAGCTACATGTTTTCACTAATCTAGAATTGTGCTTTAAAAGCCAGCAAAAGATAAAGAAAAAAAAGGGGAAACTAGCATGTTTTAACTTTCTACATGGAAAACAATTGCCTGCGATGCTTCACAGGCCAATCTTTTAGACACTTCACTTGAGCATTCACAATATCACCAATCAAGTGAAGTCTTTAAAAATAATATGTTCTATATCTAACACCAGACATGGAACCTGATAACCGCACTCTGTGACTTCTTATTCACATCTGTGTTTATGATGTTTATCACTTCATATTCCTCATCGTATAAGCCTCTGAGTTGTTTTGCAGACTGTCTATTCCCAAACCCAACTCCTTCAGTAGTTTATCCCCCGTCAGAATCCTTCCTTTATGCATAGTGGCTAAATGGTAGCCAAGAACATCGTTCAAACACTAATTTTCTTCTGATTTTCTCGTCAATTCTTTCTCTGATGTTCTTTTTGTTGTATCCACCATCTGTGAACTCTATGCATCCTTTGGTTTTCTCCAAAACATGGAAAAACTCAGGGTTGATCAAACAGCCTGTTGGATTAAGCTGAACAATTGTGGCGGTGCGGTCCAGATTTTTTAAGCATTCTGAAGCTCCTAGTATCTTCTGCGACATATCTGTGATCTCTAGCTAGTTCACCGTCACTTGAAGATGACGATGTGTCATTGACCGTAGTGGCATCATCATCAGGTTGATGTTCAGTAATTCAATTCAATTTGCTGAACTAGGCTCTTTATATTTTCTAGTTTCACTGTTATATTTTTCACAGGTCTTATAATAGATATTTCCAGGATCGATATATGCACAAGATTAACAAGAAGATGATTCATTTATAACAACATACTTCTGAATTACATTGTATTTGAGACGCTCCTTAAAATGTTACATGTAAATGACTATATATAGACACCGAACCAGTTCCATGAACCATTGTGTCTATTCGAATAGACATGAACCAAATGACACACCTTTTCAGAAAATAACTAACTTTCTGAGATAAATAACTTAACTACTAACCGAAATAACTACCTTTCGATTATACACTTTCTACTTAACAACTTTGGTCCTTCATCTATCGTTATTTACATAATACAAGACTTATGCAATTACAAGGTCCAACATTTTCCCCCCTAATTGTTTAAGTCTTGTTCTTCGAGTCTTCATGCTCTTCTCCGCGTCTCTTTCTTTCCTTCTTTATGTCTTACCAACGTGTTGTTGTTTTTCGTTGTTTACTTCTTGTCACGTTGTCTTTCTCTTTCTTTTGTGTCTGACTTGGAACAAGCGTGTGCCCTAGATCTTTTTGTCTTGGCTTCTTTCTCCAAAAAAACACCCAACGTGTTCTTGGCCACAATCAAACTTTGTTGTTTGTTGTTGTTTCGTTCCAAGTTCTTCACAAGTTCTTCACAAATACCTATTGGTATTTACCAAAGCAATTCGATTGCTTTCCTTTCTTTCACTAATACGCCACGGTATTAATTTCAACGTCTAAACAAATGAGAATTTGTTTGTCGTTCTGCTGTTGCTTGTTCCTTTCCTGCGTTGTGTTGGAAATGTGGTTAAATTATTAACGTGTAAATGTCTAGAATCAAACACGAGACATCGGGATTGCACACATTGCAAATGAGTATTAAGGAAAAATAATAAATGTATTTTATATTTATTATTAGACACAAAAACATAACGACCGTTAGTGTTTTCCGTTAAATGACTAACGACCGTTAGACGCAAATTAGGAAAGAAGAGTTTGTGTGTAATTAGGAAACAAAGAGAAGGATCTAGAACCCCTTGTGGGTTGTGGGTCGGCCGAACAAAGGGAAGGGGGTTCCCTAACCCTAGCTTTGGCTCCAAGTTTCCTAAACACTATATAAACAATCCTAGGGTCATTGGTTTTCATAACTCTTGAACACACAATTATCCCTAAATTGTTTTCTCTCTTCTTTTCCTTCTTGAGCCGATCGTACAACACCCCTAGGGTTGTGGGATCGATTTTTGTCAATCAAAAATTGTTCTTGTGTAGTTTCTTGCAAAACCTTAATACGGTTTAATTTGTGTGTACAAGAACGAGGTGACAACACACTATTGTTGTTATCAAGAGATTGTTAAACAAAAAGGTAAGGGGTTTAACATTGATCTACATAAACCCTAATTAGGGTTCATCACTTGTTCTTCCATCAATTAAGAATTGCATACGGTATGTTTTCTATTTATGTTTTAGTTAACTATTATTTGTTATACGTGATCCTACGCTTCCGCATCTTTGTGCTACTTGATATTAGTAATTTAATATGGTAGTCATGATTATAAAATTCTAACAGTGGCATCACGAGCCATGTATAACATGTAATTGCTTACTAAAACCAATAAAAAAACGTATCTTTGATTGTTTTAGATAGACATGTTATTGTTTCTAGGGTTTTTCTTTATTTTTTTTTTGAAAATTAAAAACCCTAACCCTAATTTATGGGGGGGTCGTTTTCTCCATAAGCCCTAATTAGGGTTTGTGGTTTAAAATTATTAATTTGATTAGTAATTAATTAGAAACCCTAGGTTTGTAACATGTTTTAGGGTTTTGTGTTTTGATTAATTTGATTAATAAAATTGGATAGAAACCCTAGGTTTGTTACATATTGATGTGCTATATGGTAATTGTTATGCTTGAATCCATGACGAAACATGCATGTTAGTCATGGATTATTTATTATATGCAAGTATATGTTTCACATAATAATTAGATAGATCTAAAATTGGGGAAGACTCCAATTATAATTAAAATCAATTTGTTTGTTATGTGTTACACATTCTAAACCTAGAATTGTTTTAATTAGGGTTTTATCTAATTAAGCTTGCATGCGGCTATGTGTTTTCACCGTCTTATTTATTTATTAGTTGATTATGTGTTTTCTTTTAAATTACTTGTTACGTGTTATGTGTTTATTAAATTGTAAGCAATAACAAGGGTAGTTTTCAAAAGAAAAATTTAATTGGACTAATAATGGTGAAACCAAGTTTTGAGCTTTCATAAACGTTTAATTGATTGGTGCGACTGTACTTTAATGCCTTTCAAGGCTCAATGGCACACTATAAAGTGAGGTATAAGTTGGTTTCGCATTAAATTGTGACCTTAGAGAGACTCCATTCTGTCTCTACGCTCGCCTGTGTGTCATCTTGAAACATTATTGTACGAAGCACCTTAAGGCAATGTTGTAAGTTTCTCAACGCCTCAATTAAAACTTTGATGATCATGCTCGCGTTAATGAATTGGATTTATAAAAATTGTTTTGTAAAAATTTATGTCATAAAGATGAGTGCATGCATCTTTATACATGTTTTTGACACATCAAAAACTAAATACCCTAAAATTTAAGTCACATGCCATCTAACGATAAAGGACACTTGGAATTTTTCTTTGGTATGCGTGAGACCTAGGCCAAAGATTAAGGACAAGGCAAATTTCCGAGTGAGCGTGAGACCTCACATGGTTAATTTGCAGTCTCTAAGTTAGTCGACTTAAGTAAGTTGATGCGTGAGACCTAGAGCTTACGGCATGAGATGGGATGAAACATGCTTACACGGCAAGTTGATGAATCAACTTGAAGTAAATCCCATAAATTTTCTAGGAATTGGAAAACTTGTTTGCCAATTATTGTTCGACAGATTACCATCTTTTATAAAGATTCACTATATGGCAGATCAACTGACGTAGTGAAATTATGAAAAGTTGGATCCTAGATTTTCAAGAAACTAAGATGGTTATATGAATATTTCCATGGGTATTATGTTTACTTGAAAATATTTTCTTATCGAAAATACTAATGTTTGAACTTTTTCTTTCTGTAGAAATGGCTCAACCCGATAACTCCGTGTTTGCTGCTTTCAAGAACCATCTTGAAAGAGCTAAATTGACTGGGAAAAACTTCAATGACTGGCACCGTTCGCTCAGAATTGGCTTGAGAGCGACCGGTAAGCTCGATTATTTGCAGACCCGTTGCCCTGAGGAGCCTACTGGTCCTACTGCGACCGAGCAGGCTAAGGCTGAATGGAGAGTCGAACTTGCTAAGTACAATGAAGTCGGATGTTTGATGCTTCAAAGTATGGAACCTGTAATGCAAAAGAAGTTTGAGCATTATTTTTCGTTCGACATGATCGATGAGCTCAAGAAGCGTTACGAGAAAACTCCAGCAGTTGAATTGTATGAGTCTCTTGACAAATTACACAGCTGCAAGCCTGCTGATGGAAAACCAGTTGAAGAAATGAGATGAGAGAATACTTTGATCAACTTTACAGAGTCGGATTTGGTTACCCCGACAATGTTCAAGTTCACTTAATCAACAGATCCCTTAACAAGGACTTTGCTGGTTTTGTGCAAAATTGGAACATGCACTGCTCGGGGAATACTGAGTTACTCGCACTGCTTGTTGACTATGAGAGGCATCTACCAGCAAAGGGCAAGGACCTACCCCGCAAGTGTTGGCAATTCAAGGGGTAGGATCCAGAAAAAATCGCATGTGAACAAGGGTAAGGGTAAGGCTGATAAAAGCAAGCAGGTTCTGGCAGGGCCGTCTCGTGGATTTAGAGGGCCCTGTGCCTTATTACGTTGGAGGCCCTTTTACAATATCTGCTTCAAAATCAATAACCTTAATTAACTAATTATACACATCAGATTCTATAATTAAGTAATGTGTGTACCTTTTTGTTCATTTTATGATAGACTTTTTTTTTTTTTTAAACATATAATCCACTGATCTTTTCAAGCTTCTAGAATTTTTCTTTAAAGTCCTAATGATTAACTCTCATGTATCATGTGGCAGTGTAGTATTTATTTGAAATGCATGTGATTAAATTTCTTGAAACATAATTACAGCTAAAATATTTTTTATACTTTACACGATATAATTTATAACTTTTGAAGATCAAAATTACAATTTTGTAGATAGATATTTCATAATGGCAGCTAAACAAATTACTATAGAATACTTAATTGATAAAGTGTAAACTACAGGGGTTAAAAATGGAATATAGTAGAAACAAAACCAAACTTTTGGAATTTGTGCCATCTTCTTCGCTGGACAGCCCCTCAGCATATTTACTCCATTAAAAACGAAACTGAGCTCTATTTCTCCTCTGTGACTCAGATCAACAAATTATAATATTGTAAAACCTATTAATTCCATCATAATACATCATTTGCTTGGGTAAAAACGTCCAAAAATGAGTTTATACTAAAGTTAGAGATTTAGAAATTGGGGCCCTAAGAAAATGGAGGCCCTGTGCCGTTGCACACCCCGCACATGCTTAAATCCGGCCATGGGTTCTAGCTTATCAACCAAATCCAAAGGTGAATCAAAACCAACCCAAGAAGCCTAGGGCGAATCCTCCAATGAAGAAGGAACAGGCTTGTCACCACTGTCATCAACCGGGGCACTGGAAATGTAATTGTGCGCTCTACATAAATGACTTGCGACAAAAGAAGCAGCAGAGTGAGGCTGGTCAACCCAGTTCTTCATCAGGTTCTTTATGATTGAATTATTTTCTTTATCTCATAAACTGAATTCTTGGGTATATGATACGGGCTGTGGAATTCATATCTGCAATACTTTGCAGGGGTTTAGAGAGGAGAGAAAGCTGGCCTATGGAGAATAATTCTTGCACGTTGGTAATGGAGCGCCTGCAAGAGTTGAAGCTATAGGAATATTTAATTTAGTGTTACCTTCGGGTCTCGTACTATCTTTAAATAATTGTCATTATGCACCGTCAATTGTTAGATGTGTAATTTCTCTTCTTTCATGTTTGTTAGACCTTGGTTATCATCATACTATTTCAAGCAATGAAATTTCAGTTTCTTTAAACGGTGTTTTTTATTTTAATGCAATTGCTGTGAATGGTATTTTTGAGTTGTACATGAATGATAATGATAATGCTTTCAATAATAATTCAATGTATATCATCAACCATAAGAGAATCAAGAAAGGTCTACGATTATTTATTGTTTGCAAGTAATTGTTCCACATCTTAATTATTAGATAGATCTAAAATTGGGGAAGACTCCAATTACAATTAAAATCAATTTGCTTGTTATGTGGTGTACTAATCAATCCTAGCTTACGCAATCGATTATTCGATGGATGTGGCTCACTTGTGCAAAGTGAAAGCTTTGGTTGATTATACACATTATAAACCTAGAATTATTTTAATTAGGGTTTTATCTAATTAAGCTTGCATGTGGCTAATTGTTTTCACCGCTTTATTAATTTATTAGTTGGTTATGTGTTTTCTTTTAAATTACTTGTTATGTGTTATGTGTTTATAAATTGTAAGCGATAACAAGGGTAATTTTCAAAAGAAAAATTAATTGGACTAATAATGGTGAAACCAAGTTTTGGGCTTTAATCATAAACTTTTAATTGATTGGTGCGACTGTACCTTGATGCCTTTCAAGACTCAATGATACACTATAAAGTGAGGTATAAGTCTGGTTTCGCATTAAATTGTGACCTTAGAGAGACTCCATTCTGACTCTACGCTCGCCTGTGTGTCATCTTGAAACATTATTGTACGAAGCACCTTAAGGCAATGTTGTAAGTTTCTCAATGCCTCAATTAAAACTTTGTTGATCGTGCTCGCGTTAATGAATTGGATTTATAAAAATTGTTTTGTAAATTTTATGTCATAAAGATGAGTGCATGCATCTTTATACATGTTTTTGACACATCAAAAACTAAATACCCTAAAATTTAAGTCACATGTCATCTAACTATAAGGGACACTTGAAGTTTTTCTTTGGTATGCGTGAGACCTAGGCCAAAGATTAATGACAAAGCAAATTTCCGAGTGAGCGTGAGACCTCACATGGTTAATTTGCAGTCTCTAAGTTAGTCGACTTAAGTAAGTTGATGCGTGAGACCTAGAGCTTACGACATGAGATGGGATGAAACATGCTTACATGGCAAGTTGATGAATCAACTTGAGGTAAATCCCATAAATTTTCTAGGAATTGGAAATCTTGTTTGCCAATTATTGTTCGACAGATTACCATCTTTTATAAAGATTCACTATATGGCAGATCAACTGACGTAGTGAAATTATGAAAAGTTGGATCCTAGATTTTCAAAAAACTAAGATGGTTATATGAATATTTCCATGGGTATTATGTTTACTTGAAAATATTTTCTTATCGAAAATACTAATGTTTGAACTTTTTCTTTCTGTAGAAATGGCTCAACCCGATAACTCCGTGTTTGCTGCTTTCAAGAACCATCTTGAAAGAGCTAAATTGACTGGGAAAAACTTCAATGACTGGCACCGTTCGCTCAGAATTGTCTTGAGAGCGACCGGTAAGCTTGATTATTTGCATACCCGTTGCCCTGAGGAGCCTACTAGTCCTACTGCGACCGAGCAGGCTAAGGCTGAATGGAGAGTCGAACTTGCTAAGTACAATGAAGTCGGATGTTTGATGCTTCAAAGTATGGAACCTGTAATGCAAAAGAAGTTTGAGCATTATTTTTCGTTCGACATGATCGATGAGCTCAAGAAGCGTTACGAGAAAACTCCAGCAGTTGAATTGTATGAGTCTCTTGACAAATTACACAGCTGCAAGCATGCTGATGGAAAACCAGTTGAAGAAATGAGATGAGAGAATACTTTGATCAACTT
This sequence comes from Artemisia annua, assembly GCA_014162995.1. Taxonomy (NCBI): domain Eukaryota; kingdom Viridiplantae; phylum Streptophyta; class Magnoliopsida; order Asterales; family Asteraceae; genus Artemisia; species Artemisia annua. The sequence goes on along the minus strand of LBNU01020187.1, from coordinate 31,669 downwards.
TACAGAGTCGGATTTGGTTACCCCGACAATGTTCAAGTTCACTTAATCAACAGATCCCTTAACAAGGACTTTGCTGGTTTTGTGCAAAATTGGAACATGCACTGCTCGGGGAAGACAGTCTCTGAATTACTCGCACTGCTTGTTGATTATGAGAGACATCTACCATCAAAGGGCAAGGCTCCTACCCCACAAGTGTTGGCAATTCAAGGGGGTAGAATCCAGAAGAAATCGCATGTGAACAAGGGTAAGGGTAAGGCTGACAAAAGCAAGCAGGTTCTGGCTTATCAACCTAATCCAAAGGTGAATCAAAACCAACCCAAGAAGCCTAAGGTGAATCCTCCTACGAAGAAGGATCAGGCGTGTCACTTCTGTCATCAACCGGGGCACTGGAAACGCAATTGTGCGCTCTACATAGATGACTTGCGACAAAAGAAGCAGCAAAGTGAGGCTGGCCAAGCCAGTACTTCAGGTGCGTTCTTTATGATTGAATTATTTTCTTTATCTCATAAACTGAATTCATGGGTATATGATACGGGCTGTGGAATTCATATCTGCAATACTTTGCAGGGGTTTAGAGAGGAGAGGAAGCTTGCCTATGGGGAACAATTCTTGCACGTTGGTAATGGAGCGCCTGCAAGAGTTGAAGCTATAGGAACATTTAATTTAGTGTTACCTTCGGGTCTCGTACTATCTTTAAATAATTGTCATTATGCACCGTCAATTGTTAGAGGTGTCATTTCCTTTTCATGTTTGTTGGATCTTGGATTTCATCATACTATTTCAAGCAATGCAATTTCAGTTTCTTTAAATGGTGTTTTTTATTTTAACGCAATTGCTGTGAATGGTATCTTTGAATTGGACATGAATGATAATAATAATGCTTTCAATAATAATTCAGTCTATAGCATCAACCATAAGAGAATCAAGAAAGGTCAGGATTCTTCTTATCTTTGGCATTGTCGACTTGCTCACATTGGCAAGACTCGCATGGAAAAGCTGCAACGCGATGGGCTTTTAGAAAAGATCAATGATGAATCATTTGATAAATGCGAATCTTGTATTGCGGGCAAGATGACAAAGAAACCCTTTAAAAATAGGATTGAAAGGGCTTCTGATCTACTTGGTCTTATTCATACAGATGTATGTGGACCACTTAGACATGTGTCAAGGAGGGGTGCTAGCTACTTCTTAACATTTACGGATGATTATAGTCGTTATGGTTATGTTTATTTACTTAAACATAAACATGAGGTCTTTGAAACATTCAAAGTGTTTAAAGCAGAAGTAGAGTTGCAACTTGGAAAGAAGATTAAAGCTCTTCGATCCGATAGAGGTGGTGAATACCTGAGTCAAGAGTTTATAGATTATCTAGCTAAGGAAGGAATTGTCCAGCACCTTACTTCTCCATATACTCCACAACAAAATGGTGTATCTGAGAGAAGAAATCGTACATTGCAAGATATGATACGATCTATGTTTAATCTAACAACTCTTCCCTTCTCATTTTGGGATTATGCTTTAGAGTCTGGTGTTCGCATTCTTAATATGGTTCCCACTAAGAAGGTTGATAAGACACCATATGAGTTATGGACTGGAAAAGCTCCTAACTTGTCTTATCTAAAGGTCTGGGGCTGCGAGGCGTATGTTAAACGTGACTCTGCAGATAAGCTCCAACAAATATCTGTAAAGTGCATCTTTGTAGGATACCCAAAGGAAACGATGGGTTACTACTTTTATTATCCTGCTGAAAACAAAGTATTTGTTTCAAGGTATGGAGATTTCTTGGAAAAGGAACTCATATCTCAAGAATTAAGTGGGAGGGTATATGATCTGGAAGACGATCATGATGATGCATTACCTTCTGAAAACACTAGTCAACTTCCTGAAGAACCAAATAGTCTTGGTCCTCCACCTGAAGTTGAAGTGGTTCCCATTCGCAGATCCGTAAGGACTGTGAAAGCACCTGAACGACTCTGTCTTAATGTAGAGTGCGATCAATCTATACTAGGGGATTTTAATGAACCTACTAGTTATAAGGCTGCCATGCAAAGTCCTGAAAAGGAAAAATGGCAGGGTGCTATGAATGGGGAAATGCAATCCATGCATGATAATGAAGTTTGGACTGAAGTAGACCTTCCTCCTGGTGCCAAGGTAGTTGGGAGTAAATGGCTCTACAAGTTAAAAACTAACATGGATGGCAATGTACACACCTATAAGGCCCGTTTGGTAGCTCAAGGGTTTACTCAAACGTTTGGTATTGACTACGAAGAAAATTTTTCTCCCGTAGCCGATATTAGGGCCATTAGGATTCTCATAGCTATAGTTGCGTACTATGACTATGAGATTTGGCAAATGGATGTCAAAACCGCCTTCTTAAATGGTCGCCTAGATGAAGACATCTATATGGCGCAGCCTGAGGGGTTTGTCAATCCAGATTTTCCAAAGCGTGTATGCAAGCTTAATAGATCCATTTATGGATTAAAGCAAGCATCACGTCTATGGAATAAGAGATCTGATGAAGAAATCAAAAGATTTGGATTTTCTCAAAATCTTGATGAGGACACTCAAAATCTTGATGAGCCATGTGTATACCACAAAGCTAGTGGGAGTAATGTAATTTTCCTTATTTTATATGTCGATGACATATTGATCATGGGAAAAGACATTCCAAGTTTGCAACAAGTCAAGGCATATCTTGGAAAGTGTTTTTCTATGAAAGATTTAGGGGAAGCTGCATTTATTCTGGGAATTAAGATATATAGAGATAGATCTCGGCGATTGATTGGATTAAGCCAAAGTGCTTACATTGATAAAATATTGAAGAGATTCAATATGCAAAATTCCAAAAAGGGATATTTGCCAATGCAAGAACACCATGGCTTGATTAGCAAATTGGGTGCTTCAACAACTGCAGAGGTGGAACGCATGAAGAAAGTTCCTTATGCTTCGGCTGTGGGATCTATAATGTATGCGGTGAAAAGCACAAAGCCAGATGTGGCATTTGCTCAGAATTTGACCAGTCGATATCAGCAAAATCCAGGTGAAGCTCACTGGACTGCTATGAAGAATATTCTTAAGTACCTTAGGGCTACTAAAGATGTATTCTTAGTTTATGGGGGAAATCCAGATCCAAATGCAGAACTTGATGTTACAGGTTACTGTGATGCTTCCTGGCAAGGTGATAAGGATGATACGAAGTCTCAGACGGGTTATGTCTTTGTCATTAATGGAGGAGCTGTGGATTGGAGGAGCAAGAAGCAGAGTATATTAGCTATGTCTGCAACAGAAAGTGAGTATGTAGCTGCTTCAGAAGCTGCAATGGAAGCTGTTTGTATTAGGAAGTTTGTTTCGGGGCTTGGAGTTATGCCATCGATTCAGCAACCTATAAAAATGTATTGTGACAATTCTGCTGCAATCACATTTGCTCATGAGCCTGGACTCATGAAGGGCACCAGACATTTCCCGATCAAATATCACTATGTGCGTGAGCAAGTGGCGATTGGAGAGATCGATTTACTCAAAGTTCACACAGATGATAACTTAGCTGATCAATTGACGAAAGCTCTACCTGGCACTAAGCTTTATGAGCTAGCTGAAGGAATAGGTCTTCGTAAAGCTGAAAGTTTCATGCCCATTTGTGATTAGTATTTGGATAAAGGATGTAATGTACGATTATTAATTTCCAATGAAATAAAGTATGGTTATGTTTATTTCAATTGCTTTAATAATATATATCCTGTTTTTGCATGTTTATATCCTTGAATAATTTTATTATTCTAAAACTGTCCATTGTTGGTTAATAACATGGGAATATTATTAAGGGAAGACAATTAAGGTATTCAATGAATTGGATATTGGACTTATCCCAAACTACATGATGTTACTTATTTAAGTAAATCATAATTAGTTATCCTCAGACTTGAGATACCAGATAAGTGTCATGGATGTAGTGCATTTTTGTGGAGCAATCTACCGCTATCCGTAACTGGTAGTTATAAGGGTTGTTTTCAGAAGTGTTGCAAAGTTCATGGGTTAGTCTTGTAGTCAATATGGAATTTGTTCCTTCAAATTTGTTTTGAAGTTTAATACTATGGGCCACTCGTAGGATTGACAAAATTTTTGCGTGGCCACGCCCAAAGACTATCTGGAATACGTTCAGATGTTTTGGTAATTTTGTTCAATCATTGATATACAAGAAACTGAAATTTAATAAAGATTTATTTCTTTATTAATCAGAGTATTAGAAACAAAAGGATAATACTAACGATGAATCGTTAAGGGTTTTCTAGGAAACTTAGCTCGGTTTGAACTAGGGGCATTGGAGTGTTGCAAGACACNTCACATTTGCTCATGAGCGTGGACTCATGAAGGGCACCAGACATTTCCCGATCAAATATCACTACGTGCGTGAGCAAGTGGCGATTGGAGAGATCGATTTACTCAAAGTTCACACATATGATAACTTAGCTGATCAATTAACGAAAGCTCTACCTGGCACTAAGCTTTATAAGCTAGCTGAAGGAATAGGTCTTCGTAAAGCTGAAAGTTTCATGCCCATTTGTGATTAGTATTTGGATAAAGGATGTAATGTACGATTATTAATTTCCAATGAAATAAAGTATGGTTATGTTTATTTCAATTGCTTTAATAATATATATCCTGTTTTTGCATGTTTATATCCTTGAATAATTTTATTATTCTAAAACTATCCATTGTTGGTTAATAATATGGGAATATTATTAAGGGAAGACAATTAAGGTATTCAATGAATTGGATATTGGACTTATCCCAAACTACATGATGTTACTTATTTAAGTAAATCATAATTAGTTATCCTCAGACTTGAGATACCAGATAAGTTTCATGGATGTAGTGCATTTTTGTGGAGCAATCTACCGCTATCCGTAACTGGTAGTTATAAGGGTTGTTTTCAGAAGTGTTGCAAAGTTCATGGGTTAGTCTTGTAGTCAATATGGAATTTGTTCCTTCAAATTTGTTTTGAAGTTTAATACTATGGGCCACTCGTAGGATTGACAAAATGTTTGCGTGGCCACGCCCAAAGAATATCTGGAATACGTTCAGATGTTTTGGTAATTTTGTTCAATCATTGATATACGAGAAACTGAAATTTAATAAAGATTTATTTCTTTATTAATCAGAGTATTAGAAACAAAAGGATAATATTAACGATGAATCGTTAAGGGTTTTCTAGGAAACTTAGCTCGGTTTGAACTAGGGGCATTGGAGTGTTGCAAGACGCCGACCAATGTCATTTTACTGTTAATAAATAACCAAGTGGGAGCTGTTGGAAATGTGGTTAAATTATTAACGTGTAAATGTCTAGAATCAAACACGAGACCTCGGGATTGCACACATTGCAAATGAGTATTAAGGAAAAATAATAAATGTATTTTATATTTATTATTAGACACAAAAACATAACGACCGTTAGTGTTTTCCGTTAAATGACTAACGACCGTTAGACGCAAATTAAGAAAGAAGAGTTTGTGTGTAATTAGGAAACAAAGAGAAGGATCTAGAACCCCTTGTGGGTTGTGGGTCGGCCGAACAAAGGGAAGGGGGTTCGCTAACCCTAGCTTTGGCTCCAAGTTTCCTAAACACTATATAAACAATCCTAGGGTCATTGGTTTTCATAACTCTTGAACACACAATTATCCCTAAATTGTTTTCTCTCTTCTTTTCTTTCTTGAGCCGATCGTACAACACCCCTAGGGTTGTGGGATCGATTTTTGTCAATCAAAAATTGTTCTTGTGTAGTTTCTTGCAAAACCTTAATACGGTTTAATTTGTGTGTACAAGAACGAGGTAACAACACACTATTGTTGTTATCAAGAGATCGTTAAACAAAAAGGTAAGGGGTTTAACATTGATCTACATAAAGCCTAATTAGGGTTCATCACTTGTTCTTCCATCAATCAAGAATTGCATACGGTACGTTTTCTATTTATGTTTTAGTTAATTATTATTTGTTATACGTGATCCTATGCTTCCGCATCTTTGTGCTACTTGATATTAGTAATTTAATATGCTAGTCATGATTATAAAATTCTAACACGTTGTACCACAATACTTCCTTGTTTCTTTCTTAATTCCACACCGTGTTCTTCAACAACTCCTTAATACCCGTCGGTATTTCTTTTTCAACAAAGCAAGTGATCGGCTTGCCTTCCTTCTTTCGTTATTGTTGTTGTTCCGTATTGCTCTAAACGTCTCTCCAAACAATCCTTGATTGTTTTGTTGTCTCGGTATTCCTTATCAAATCTACAAGCAACGCCTTTCTTTCTTCTTTGTGTATCTCGTTATTTATACACAATGGTTTCTACTTGACGTCGTTCCTTTCTTCTTGTCGCATTGTAAAGCAACACCCCTCTTCTTCCTTCTTTGTTGTCGTGTGCAAGACACTAACAAAGGCTTCCTAACAATTGTTCTTTTCTTCTTGCTTCAAACAACATCTACTCTTGTTCCACGCTAAGCGTCAAGAGTCTTCCCTTCTTTGTTGTCACGCTATTTCAGTCGCCAACAAGGGGTTGTAACAATTGTTCTTCTAAGTTTTCTCCCAGCAATACGTTTGGTGTCAACGTTCGCTTCCTTTTGTGTCGGTTATCAAAACTTATCAAAACTTTCCGATCCCACAAAAGTTTCCTTCAATCTTCGTTGGATTGAAGTCTGTTGCTAATTTGCAACTTCCGTTGGTTCTGATCATGCATTATCTTCCCCAACATCCTTGGTGTCTTCCCTTCTAAGTTTCTTGATTATTTTGATCAAAGACTTGAATCAAAACTTGTAATCTTGTGAACCTTCGGCTCTGATGCCATGTTAAGGTCCTACGGATCTTGGATCAATCATGGATGAATATGTATGAGTATGCACACGAATTGTGCAGTGACTCTTTGTTTGTAACAGAGGGTGGGAGTTTTATATAATAAACACACTTAACTTTTATTATCCACACTAAAAACGTTTACATTCAGTACCTATTTATAGTATGCCAATCGGTACATGTGAACCGATGTGACTTATCAAAGGGTTATGTATGAAACGACGCATTCGCTATCATTTCATTCGAGAATGCGTAGAGAATGGTCATATTAATGTAGAACACGTTAGCGGAGAACTACAAAGAGCATACATCTTAACGAAAGCTTTACCAAGACTCAAGTTTGCAACTATGCGACAAATGCTCGGAGTTCAAGACCTTGGAAAAAGCAACGATCAAGATTAAGGAGAAGAATGTGAACCAAGATATTCTCGATATTGCTTTAAAGGGAAACTTAAAGGACCAAACTTGTAGAATAGAAACTCTACAACCGCTAGTTAGTTATGTTAGTTAAATTTTGTAAATGGGACGAAGGGTTGTGTCGATTGGATTGAAGCCATTCGAACAGTCATGACCATTAGGGTCATACCCATTCGCTTTGTATATATACTTGTGATTTTGTAACATTACAATGGTTAGAATAAATAAAAAGTTATCTAGTTTTATACTTGTTTGCAAATAAGATTTCGACTCACACACACGCGCATATTTGGGACAACATTTGGCATCAAGAGCCTTGTTACACCCCTCGTTACAAACATCAAAGCTCTGATACCATGTTATATTTTTCACAGTTCTTCTAATAGATATTTCCAGGATCGATATATGCACAAGATTAACAAGAAGATGATTCATTTATAACAACATAATTCTGAATTACATTGTATTTGAGACGCTCCTTAAAATGTTACATGTAAATGACTATATATAGACACCGAACCAGTTCCATGAACCATTGTGTCTATTCGAATAGACATGAACCAAATGACACACCTTTTCAGAAAATAACTAACTTTCTGAGATAACTAACTTAACTACTAACCGAAATAACTACCTTTCGGTTATACACTTTCTACTTAACAACTTTGGTCCTTCATCTATCGTTATTTACATAATACAAGACTTATGCAATTACAAGGTCCAACATTCACGATATTGAACTCTGAATACCAGTCCAAAATAGAATATTCGTTTCCCATTTTGTTTAGTTTGAATATTTGATCTAAACATGTTTTCCATTTTCTCCACTAAAGCAGTTGATTCATTTTTCAATTTCAAACCAAAAAGAACATAAATTTAGTGCTTTCTTTGTTTCAAAAGGTATCTTTGTCGTTAATTTCAATATTTTATGATCAAGAACCAACCTTTTACATTTGTTTTGATAATTTTAAGAACAACCACTATGATTTTCTATTCTTTTTGCTTTTTCATACACGGTTTTTTTTTTGTTTTTTTTTTGTTTTTTTTTTAATTATCTTGTTTCAATCTTACCATTAAAAATACCCAAGATTCGATGTAAAGTGTGTGAATATGATTTATTTATGCATAAATAACGTTATCTTTATGTGTTTGTCAGGTGTATAGTCATGCAGCTAGATGAAGGGTTTATTGAGGCGGAGGCTATTTGTAGTAAAAGGGTTCGCAATAGGAAAACGGAGTATCTTATTTAGTGGTTAGTTCTAAACTCTTGTTATGTTGCATGTATTTTTCTTAATGATTGTTAAAGGACAACGTTGTGATGTTCGACCTTGCTTCTTATAGGTGTGGCTCGGAGGAGGGGGCTAATACATGGGAGCCCATTAAGAATTTGGATTCAATTGCATATTAAGGGCCCGTTTGGTTTGTAAAAGGATTCGGAATCGGATTTGGATTCGGCTTAGAATAAAAGAAAATGAGATAACATAAAAAAAAAATATTTTTTATTTAAAAGTTTATTTTAATAGTTAATAAATAGTTTTATTAAAAAGAATGTGAGATAATTTTATTTTTTATTAATCAATATATGTATAGATTGTGAGTGTTGATCAAGGTTATAAATAGCACGAGGCGTGGCGTGGAGGCATGACCAAGCCTCACGCCTTAGCGGCTAAGGTGAAGCTTTTGCGTTTATAAGGCGTGACATAAGGCGGCACAAAATATGAAAATAGTTATATATTTATCATATTTCATATATATCGAGTTTATAAATAGATGTGGCATAAGGCGGCGTGGCGACATGGCGTGGCGGCATAACCAAGCCTCACGCTTTTGCGGAGCCTTTGTGAGGCCTTTGCGCGCCTTTTAGAACCATGGTGTTGATATACATGTGGGGTCCATTATAGGTTTAGATTTGTAAAAGATATCTTACATGCCATGAATCAATATAATCTATCATTTCTTGACCCACTTTAGTTCCCCAAAACTTGAACCAAACAATTAAATTTTACAATGAAAGCATTCCTTGAAACCAAAATATATAAACCAAACGGGTCCTAAGCTGATGACTTGATGCTGTTGAAAATAGGTTCGCTCTTTCACTAGTTTTATCTTTGACTTTTCATAGAATTTACTTAGTATTACATGTCCCAAACAAGCCCTAATTGTGAATCATGTATAAATACTTTTTTTTCTTCCTTTTCTTAAACTTCGAAGTTTGAAGAGAAGAAAGGCAAACGTAGTAACAAACTGCCGGCGTTTGAGTTGGAATTTGTAGTCGTGGTCGAAGTAGGACCTAGCCATCAAGCTGAAATTTCACAAATACTAACATTGCATGAGTATACTCAAGGTTCTGATATTAAAGAGCGATCTTAATTATGGGTTATAAAAAAGTAATTTTCTTTTTGTTGCTGGTAAATGTAACAAAACTAGTACTCTATTCTTTAAAGGAGAGTGCATAAATGGCACAATCTGCCCTTTTTGGCATGGGATGTCAGTTGATACCGATGTATGTTATATTATTAGTTTGTGTGTCTTTTTATATCGAATTGTATGAATGGGAAAAAAATTATAGAACTAGGATAATATTTGAAAATGATTATTCGTGTGCCATTGTGACTGTTTACATGGTGACTTAAATTGCGGGCCTAACTTGGTGGACAAATTATTCACTCAGCTGAGGGGTGTTAGTCCCCAAAGTGTGTCCCAGATTATAAAGATTGTCCAGCGTCTTTGTTGTACAAGATCTATGCATAATGGCGTTGAGGAAGCATGTTTCTCAATTTTGGTCAAGAGGTTTGTGGATATTTCTGTATATTTCATGCGTAGTATTCAACCATTCTCATAAACTTGCTAATCATGCTAAATCCCCTTGTTTTATTGGTTTATAAATAAATAGGTAGGGCGGAAGGATAAGATGTCATTGTTGATAATAAGTACGTGAAGGAACTCAATCCAAATATGGTAAAATTTCCTTCTTGTTTAAATCAAGTAATTTGTATGATTTAAGTAGTGTTCATTAAAGTTTTTTTTTTTTTTTTTTTTTTTTTTTTTTTTTTTNATCTGGGAGACTCTTTGCATACTGCTGTTAAGAATAAATTTCTCGTAGTAGTTGATCTGCTGTCAATAACAATAAAAAACTTTAATGAACACTAATTAGATCATACAAATTACTTGAGTTATTCATGAAAGAAATTTTACCAGATTTGGATTGTGTTCCTTCGGGTACTTGCTATCAACAATGACCTCTTGTCCATCCAACCCGTTTATAAACCAATAAAACAAGGGGATTCAGCATGATTAGCAAGTTTATGAATATGGTTGAATACTACGCATGAAATATATAGAAATATCCCCAAACTCCCTGACAAAAATTGAGAAACATGCTTTCTTGACACCATTATGAATAGATCTTGTACAACAAAGAGGCTGGACAATCTTTATAATCTGGGACACTCTTTGGGGACTAACACCCTCAACTGAGCGAATAATATGTCCACTAAGTTGGGCCCGCAATTTAAGAGACCATGTAAACCGTCACAATGGCAGAGCGAATAATCATTTTCAAATATTATCCTTACTTCTAGAATTTTTTTCCCATTCATATGTTGGAACATTACTTATTATGTTTTTGTTGTTTTTAGTGATTGCCACGAATTGGAGATTAGCGACAGTTTTTCTGTCACTAAACCGTCACTAAACCGTCCCTAATTGACCGTCGTTATTGTAAAGACGCATCTTTTCGAATTGGAGACAGTTATATCTATTAAAAAGGCGTCAATGAGCGAACCATCGCGACTGTTTGAACCAGTGGCAATTAGCGACGGTTATTCTGTCGCTAGGTCGTCGCTAAAGCGTCGCTAATTCTGAACAATTGTGATTGTTACGAAAAGAAGTGTCTCTAAGGCCATTTGAAGGGGTATTGTGACTGTTTTGAAGGGTCACCATGTGCCTATATATAGTGGACGAATTTTTCACTTTGGATTCATCAAAAACACACAAACATCATCTATTTCCATCATCATAACATAACCGATTCGGTAGATTCAAGTTTCATACTTGAATTGATTGTTGTATCCTCTAAACAGTTCGTACTAGATAGGACGAATTTATGTTTAAGGACACTGCTAATCGCAGGCCTCAATCTGTTGTTGTAATCTTACGATTATATACAAAACAATTTGTATTACGATTATATTATTCCTAACAATCTTAAACAGAAATTTCAAAGATGGATCAAACGATTCAGAAACCACATGTTGAAAAACCTGAAAAGTTCAAAGGGTCCGATTTTCATCGTTGGCAACAAAAGATGTTGTTTTATTTGACAACTTTGCATGTGTCAAATGTTCTCACGGATCCTGAACCAACAGATCCGTATGTGGAGGGACAGAATGTTCCTACTGAGGCATAAGTGGTAGACTATGAAAGGGCCGCCTCACTTTGGAATCATAATGAATATAATTGCAGAAATTATCTTCTGAATGCTTTAGATGATTCTTTGTATGATATCTATTCTACTTTTTCAAATGCAAGGGAAATATGGATATCATTGGAAAAGAAATATAGGACTGAAGTTGCATGTTCTAAGAAGTTCGTGGTTGGAAAATTTCTGAACTTCAAGATGAATGATGCAAAGCATGTTGTGAAGCAAGTGGAAGAACTCCAAATCATAGTCCATGAATTGGAAGTAGAAGGCATGGGTATAAACTCTAACTTTCTTGTTGGTTCTATTATTGAAAAATTGCCTCAATCCTGGAAAAATTTTAAGTTATATCTTAAACATTTGACTGATAATATGAGNGAACATTACTTATTATGTTTTTGTTGTTTTTAGTGATTGCCACGAATTGGAGATTAGCGACAGTTTTTCTGTCACTAAACCGTCACTAAACCGTCCCTAATTGACCGTCGTTATTGTAAAGACGCATCTTTTCGAATTGGAGACAGTTATATCTATTAAAAAGGCGTCAATGAGCGAACCATCGCGACTGTTTGAACCAGTGGCAATTAGCGACGGTTATTCTGTCGCTAGGTCGTCGCTAAAGCGTCGCTAATTTTGAACAATTGTGACTGTTATGAAAAGAAGTGTCTCTAAGGCCATTTGAAGGGGTATTGTGACTGTTTTGAAGGGTCACCATGTGCCTATATATAGTGGACGAATTTTTCACTTTGGATTCATCAAAAACACACAAACATCATCTATTTCCATCATCATAACATAACCGATTCGGTAGATTCAAGTTTCATACTTGAATTGATTGTTGTATCTTCTAAACAGTTCGTACTAGATAGGACGAATTTCTGTTTAAGGACACTGCTAATCGCAGGCCTCAATCTGTTGTTGTAATCTTACGATTATATACAAAACAATTTGTATTACGATTATATTATTCCTAACATCATATAATTCGATATAAGAAGACAAACAAACTAATAATATAACATACCCTTCATCGGTATCAACAGACATCCCATGCCAAAAAAGGGCATATTGCGCCATTTCTACACTCTCCTTTATGGGACACTCTTGTTTCATTTACATGCACCAAAAAGAAAATCACTTTTTATAACTCATAATTAGGATCGCTCTCTAATGTAAAAAGTTACATACCTTATCCAAACCTTGAGTATACTCATGCAATGTTAGTATTTATGGAATTTCAGCTTGATGGCTAGGTCCTACTTCGACCTCGACTACAAATTCCAACACAACCACCGGTATTTTGTTATTACGTTTGCCATTCTTCTCAGGCAGTTTGTTATTACGTTTGCCTTTCTTCTCGGACTTCCAAGTTTGAAAAAAAAAAAAAAAAAAAAAAAAATATCAATACATTACTCACAATTAGGGCTTGTTTTGGATATGTAATAAGAAGTAAATTCTATGAAAAAGTCAAAGATACAACTAGTGAAAGAGCAAACCTATTTTCAAAAGCATCAACGTAATACGCAATTGAATCCAAATTCTCAATGGGCTCCTATGTATTAGCCTCCTCTCAGCCACGCCTATAAGAAGCAAGGCCGAACATCATAACACTGTCCTTTAGCACAATCATTAAGAAAAATACATGCAACATAACAAGTTTTTAGCACTAACCATTTAATAAGATACTTCCTTTTCCTATTGCGAACCCTTTTACTACGAATAGCTTTCACCTCAAAAAACCCTTCATCCAGCTGCATGACTATACATTTTAAGATAACATTATTTATTAAAAAACAAATCATATTCACACTTTACATTGAATCTTTGGTATTATTAATGGTAAGATTGAAACAAGATAAAAAAAAACCCACAAATATTATTTTTAATTAATTAACACACGCACAAAACACATACAATTTCGGTCGCAGGCACGACCCAAATAAAAAAAAAAAAAAAAAAAAAAAAAAAAAAAAAAAAAAAAAAAAAAAAAAAAAAAAAAAAAAAAAAAAAAAGGCAGACCATCATTCCAATCGGGTCGACCGTCATGCGAGAGGCATTACTGTGTGTAGCCTTAACTTGCTACCAAACACAAAAATTACAGTTAAGAAATAGAGATTTTGATATGAGTTTGAGCTAACGTGACTCTATTTTTAATTTATTGATTGAAGGCGATTTCATGAGTTAACATTCATTTCGAACTTAAAAGACTCAAGTTTTGTCCTTCCATATGGAAAACTAATAAGCATACAAAAATGATCGGCAGACGGATATGTTTTCAGTTCCTTGTTAATTGACATAAAAGAAATATTTCAGCTAAATACTTTTTGGGAATTGTCTCTTTCTCCTCAACATCCGGCTATCCTCGCTATTATTCTTCTTTTAGCTCCTCTTAGAGCGTGTTTCCATCTAAAATTTCCATTCTCATTATTAGAATCGTGGTTACTACTGCTGGAGCTATCATCCATTGAGTTGACAGGAGAACATGAAGTGAGTCCCGAACTTTCTAGAAACCAAATGACGGTAAGGAGGACCATGCCTATCAAATACTCCACAAAAGATTGCATCACTCTTTGTTGAATTTCTCGTAAACAAATATTCCAATATTTTCATGATAAAACTAATTCAAATGGCATTATATAATAGCAACGTAATCTCACAAATATACCACACACAACAGACTTTTGTATATACCTGGCCTGAAGTGTGGCTAGCTGACAGGTGTTAAAAGGACATTCCGAGCTTCCCATTCGTTTCACACTATTGTCCTGTACGTTCCATGCCAACACGCATAGCAAGTACCTCTTTTTCCATAACAGTTTCCTAGCTTCTCATCTTTTTAGCCTCAACCCCCATAGCCTTTGTTTAAAGTATTTGCTTTTCTTTTCCACAATCTGAAACAACCAATATTTGGATCCAAACAGTGAAAAGAGCTTCTTAAAAAAAGTGTTAAAATCGCAGACATGTTGACTAGATAAACTTACCAGTTATAGTGGCATCATCAATTATAATATGGTAGGATTTGATCATAGATTTAAGATTCTCTAACACAACTTATCCTTTTAATTTCTTAGCCACAAAAATATGTACTTCTCTCTTTTATTATCTTATTAGCCAATATGGCTCGTGCGATGCACGAGTTGACATTTCAAAAACATATTAGTCTTACTCACTATGTTTATTAAATTTGCATGTTGTCTCATAGAACTATAAAACAACTAATCCGGACGATCTTGTTATTTCTAGCCACAATATAAGGTCAAATTTACTATATCTATATTATTGTACGTCTTTAAATATGACTTAAGCACAATATGATCTTGGTTGATCGGTTGTGTAAAAAGGTCAAAACAGGTTCTAGTATATATATATATATATATATATATATATATATATATATATATATATATATATATATATATATATATATATATATATATATATATATATATTACTAGTTATAATACCCGTGCACGCACGGGGTTTTTCTAGAAAAATTTTATTATATAGTATTATCGTTTAAAAACAGAAAATCTTATGTATATTTTAAAAAGTTAGAGCATCAACATGTGTGAAAATAAGAAAAATAGTTAGCCGAAATTGTAAATATAACCGTGGCATCGACCTTGTATTGGATTCTTGAGCGCGTCTCCTTATAATATTATTGGGTCAAAGGTTCTTTGATCACATGATAATTCTTATTATATAAAAGCGTGGATATAGTATATATAGGTATATGTAGGTAGTATTATAGTAATATATATTAGGTGTATATAGAGAGATATAGATAGAGTATATAATTCTATACCTAGGGTATATAAATATATATAATATAATCTATAGTATATAGGGGATATCCTTTGCCTTACAATTATTTGGGCAGACCGAAATGGCCCTACAATCTCCATAAAAAAATACATACAAAATGACTCGAGGCGACCACAGAATAGCGATTCAGGGACCCAATAGAAAGACTCAAGGATCCCACATTTTTAGGCATTAGAGATTGCACTAGGCCAATTAGCTACAACAAATGTAGCTAAGATATTCCCATATATAGTTAGGTATAATATATTATATCGAGTAGTATATATTTATAGGGTATATATATATATATATATTATATATATAGTATATATATTATATAGTAGTATAATAATATATATATGTAATACCTAT
>LBNU01020187.1:0-15806 GCA_014162995.1 Artemisia annua | reverse complement strand
GAGTTACACATTAAAATCAAATTCTTTTAAAATTTTTGTTACTATAAGATATATAAGCTGAATTACCCGTGAAAAGATTATGATATAAGACAATTAAAAGATCATGAGTTTCATTATGTATTATTATATCCATTAATATTTATGTAAAATTATATTATGAAAGATTATTTGCTTTTAGGCTGACATTAATGTTAAGGTTTGAGGTTATGTTGTTTAACTAACTATTTGATATTCTTGTGTGTGGCAACACCTTCCAACAACTATGCGGAGGTACTAACAACTTTGAAGGATTTGATGTGAAATTTGATGGCATCTCTAAGGTAAGCTCGTATATCCAAGTTTGAATCCGAGTTCAAACCAAAAGCAAAGTGAGGAGACCGATAAAATTGGATTCCTTGTGAAGATTCTCAATGACCGAGAGATGGGAGCCCTCCGAGCGACACGGTCAAGAACCCGAACTTAAAAGTTAAAACGTCATTTCTTTCGGTTTTGCGTCCCTAGTTCATTCGCCACAATACTTATTCGGGTCAACTGCGCATGGATCAGTTTTCAAACAAACCCAACATCCCTCAAAAGTACCACGAGGAGTAAGGCCATCCAACACCAAATCGGGTCGATACATAGTTGAAAACAACCCCCCCCCTTCATCCGTATGGATCTCTGTGCGAGAGCGAAGATTCAAGGACACTCCACCCATCAATAGTTTATGAAGTTTAAAGTCACCAGTCATAAACTCTCGACTGTGTTTACATCTTATGTCACTAAAACAACGAGCCCCCTCCATCTTTTTACAAAATATTAATTGGATATGTCAATAGCATTAATAACAATACTTCTATAACGCCCTATTACGATATAATATAATATTTTAATGCGAGAAGCCTCAGGGAATAGGTTGATGACAAAAGGGACCCGCGTTACATTTTCGTTTCGAATAACAAACTACTTTATAGTATCACTACAGAAGATTTTGATAGAATACCGACCGGGATACACTTTGAGTAGCGTTTGATGTGTATAATTCTACTGCCCACATATGGTGACTACAATAGTAAAGGATAAATTCGCGTCTATATGTTACGGACAATGGTTCTTATTATGACACTATAACATTCGCCATTTATAACTGGTAATTATTCGTGTCGACGCCCTACGTATATAACTTCATCGACTACTAACTAAGACTCACTCCTATACATACCGGTACGCCTCGCTCGTTCGAACGGTTATATCGTGGTATATTAGCTGTAGAATACGGGCTAAGAACTATGATTCTCTTTATGAGATCCGGACACACATGGATTGGCACTCTAACTTTTATTAATATAAATAGGATTCAGTTATAGGCGGGGATTGTGCAGTTTTTATGACGTAAGCCGTATAATGACTATGATGATAACACCTCTTAATAAAATGTATCTGTAGAAAAAACGCCTCGTAGTGCAGTGAGTAGTTCAATCTATAGGAAAGTTAACATAAAGCTAGAACTTATTGATTTTCACGTCCTAGCTGAGATTAGTTTTTATGGTTTAAGTAAGATCCCACATGCCCCTTGTTAGATAGGAAGAGGATTTTCTAGCCACGCGTAGTGCTATGATTGATTGCTAGATATTCAAAGATAGCTGAAGTAGTAGATGAAGGCAGAACTTGGTCGGTTGATGATGTTAAGAAAAACATGCTATGACACCATTGGAGGAACCGATGGAAGACCTCTAGATACGGACCATGGTTAGAAGGAGACTTTATATGGACCCAACGCCCTATTTCATATACTCTAGAAGAAGAATTTGTAAACCGAACACAAAACGGGTTAGAAACACTTTTAGCTAGGACACCGATATAGATTCCTTTGGAAGATCCCCTAAATTTTTAGGAAAGATGACCGAATTACTAGGAGTTTTGCCAAATTCAACCTAGCCATGAAATAAATATGATATAGCGAGGGCCGATAAACATAAATGGGAATTGAGGGAAAAGCCACCTAAGGAAGGGGATGGATCGTTATGGGCACATTAGATAACTATATAATGTACGGATTGGATAGGAGAATTTTGGAGGTCATACTTCACAATCACAGCACCAATAGGAACACTTCCATTATCCAATCAACCCTAAGGATATATCCTCGATGCGGATAATCTCACTTATGTCGGTTAATTTAGGGTGAATTGTAAGTCATAGCTACAAGACTCATATATATATATTATCATGCTAAATAAGTTCGTCTACTTGAGTCATTCACTTTGTTGCATGAATTAACTCACACTTCATTTTTGTTGCATGGATATTGATTAACTTCAATATACTATTATTCTTTTTGTTGCGTGGATAATCATGCCAAACAATTCACTCATATTCGAACTACAATATATTGTGGCAACTTCATAATCTATAAATCGGTCAAAATCTTAAGTGGTCTTGATTTCCTTTAGTCATTCATTTCGTTACATGGATATACAACAACTTTATAATATAGATAGAGAAATAAGTGATTTGATCCTTTGGTTGTTTGACATGGTGTTTGGATAGATATTTTAATGAGATTTGGTTGGTAACTGTAATGAGAACGTGTTATTTATATTATCGCATGAAGATGGATGATGAATTAGAGCATTTATTAGTAAACAAATGAAAAAAATTTTAGTATTTGTTAGGCAACTAAGGATCAAATGAGAAATATAATTAAGATGAGAAGAATGAGAAGAAATCACAACCACAAAAATTAGATGCACTCACAAAAATAGATGCATTTCCCTATTATTTCTCTTTCCTTATTTAAAATATGTGGCCACAATTTTTTTCTCATTCTTCTCATTTCAATAATTTTTCTCACTAGATCCATACTTAGATCCATACTTAGGCTATTAAATTCGAAAGGCATGATAACTCTTTATTGTGATTGTTAGCATTATCATTTATGATAAGTTAATATTTATAAGCAAATGAAAAGAATATGATATTAAACTATCGTAACTTGAAAGCACTTGATAACCTTTTAGTGTGATTAAAAGTTTAAAACTATTTATTGTACGTTGATTTGTTTCGCTCCCATATTTAATATTGTTGCAAACCATGATCATTCATCCCCCAATTTCAAATAGACTATTGAATATTATGTTACTATGTCAGTTTTCCAAAGGGCAAACTACTTGAAAATGTATTTAACTTGTCACTTTTTACCATTGTATGTAGCATTCTTTTTTTTCCCAATCTGTAAATGAACTTGCAAAATCCGTTCATTGCGTGTAGCGGTGACCTGTTTGACCTGCTGGAGCAGGTTAAGCTAACGATCGTTAGGTTTATCATTGCAATGTTAGTCCTTTAGACTAACGATCGTTTATTATGGCTACATAGAATGATAAAAAGTATCAAGTTAAATGACTTTCATTATTTTTAAAATTTATATACGTTTTTAACACATTTTTGCACACATTTTTTTACACGTTTTATACACACATTTTTATATACGTTTATACACACGTTTTTATACACATTTTTATGCATTTTTTATACGGATTTTTATACACACATTTGTATACACTTTTTTATGCACGTTTTTATACACATGTTTTTATGCACGGTTTTACACATGTTTTTAAAATGTTTCAATACATACATTTTTTACACACATTTACATACGTTTTTATATACGTTTTTATACACACATTTTTATGCACGTTTTTATACACATGATTTATACACGGGTTTTTATACACGTTTTTATAAACACATTTTTATACACGTTTTTATACACATATTTTTATGCACGTTTTTTATACACATTTTTATATACATTTTTACACACATTTTTATAAATGCTTAATGCAGATTTTTATATGGACTTTTTTATACACGTTTTTATACACGTTTTTACACACGTCTTTATACACGTGTGTAAAAACGTGTAAAAAAGTTAAACTAAAAAAAAATGTAAATTAAAAGTGTGTAAAAAACTTATATAAAACGTGGAAAAATCATATGGAAAACTCAGTCACCCCGAGTGTCATCTAGCTTAAGATAGCTCATAGACTTACACTTAGTTAGCTTAAGATAGCTCGTAGACTTAGACTTAGTTAGTTAGTGTAATATCTTGTGGAGTTGGGTCGGGTCTTTACCCACTGTCAGCTCAATCCACAGCCCATATGGGGCATTTACTTGCAACTATAAATACCATTTCCCATACAAGGGAAAGGGTTAGATGTTCATTTTACTTTGAAGCTAATATATTTCACTTTCTCTCTCTAGAATATCCCAACCTTACTTTCTTTATCTAGGAAATTCGACTTGAGCTTAATCTTCACCTTGTGTTATGATAACCAATATCCTACAAAAACGTATATAAAAACATGTAAAAATAGATAAATTAAAAACGTGCGTAAAAACGCCTATAAAAACGTGTGTAAAAAACGTGTAAAAAAGTTGAATTAAAAGTGTGTATATAAACGTGTGTAAAAACGTATATAAAAACGTATAAAAAAAGTGTAAAAATGTTAAATTAGAAGTGTAAAAAAAGTTAAATTAAAAGTGTGTATAAAACGTATGTATAAAAACGTGCATAAAAACATGTGTATAAAAACGTATATAAAAATGTGTGTATAAAGACGTGTGTATAAAAACGTGTGTAAAAAAAATGTATGTATTGAAACATTTTAAAAACGTGTGTAAAACCGTGCATAAAAATGTGTGTATAAAAACGTGCATAAAAACGTGTATACAAATATGTGTATAAAAATCCATACAAAAACATGCATAAAACGTGTATAAAAACGTATGTATAAACGTGTATAAAAATGTGTATAAAAACGCGTTTAAAAATATGTGCAAAAACATGTAAAAAACGTACAAAAATTTTAAAAATAATAAAAGTCATCTAACTTGTTACTTTTTGTCATTCTATGTAGCCATGATAAACGATCATTAGTTAAAAGGACTAACATTGCAATGATAAATCTAACGATCGTTAGCTTAACCTGCCCCAACAGGTCAAACAGGTCACCGCTACATGCAATTAACGGATTTTGCAAGTTCATTGACAGATTGGGGAAAAAAATGCTACATACAATGGTAAAAAGTGGCAAGTTAAATACATTTTCAGGTAATTTGCCCTTTTTCAAATGACGTGTTTTTTATTTGGGCAAAATATTTATTAATGTACTGAACTTGTCACTTTTGTGACTTCCGTGTAGCGAATAAAATTTTTTACTTTTATGGGTACTAAACTTTCATCTTTTTGTCTTTTTGATGTACTTTTGGACATTTTTGCCCTTGGATTTTTAAAAAACTAAGGGGCAAAAACCTCCAAAAGTACATCAAAAAGACCAAAAAATGAAAGTTTAGTACCCATAAAAGAAAAGTTTTTTATTCGCTACACGAAAGTCACATTTGTGGCAAGTATAATGCATTAATAAATATTTTGCCCTTTTTATTTTTCCTTTTTTTTCCTCCCTCCTGTTGTTGTTGCTGCTGTATCTATGCATCATTGTAGGCTTAATTAATGCGAATTTATATTGAAACTTCTCAACACCAAATATTTTTTTGCAAATGAAAAGTCACAGTGTATTTAAACACTTAATCTCTTATTTATGTCATGCAATTAGTAAATAATCTTAAATCAACTATATTTAATCACACCAAAACTTAAACTTAAGAATGTTAATAAACTAGGGTAAGGATCCAATGAGAAGAAAACTTAAAATGAGAAGAATGAGAAATAAGTATAACCACATATTTGAGATGCATCGACTTGAATTAGATGCATCTCTAGTCATTTAGATGCATCACAATTAGTTTTGAAAGTGATTTTGAAGTGAAAACGATGCAAAGTAGTACAAGCAAAAAATTTGACTTGCAGAGGACGAAAAATACATAGGATTCGTCTAACTTGATGAACTGCATCTAATATATGTATATGCATCAAATTTTTAGCTAAAAATTTATTATGATGCATCTAAAAGATTAGGGAAGCATCTAATTTAAATTGATGCATCTCTAATGTGTAATTATGGTTATTTCTCATCCTTCTTACTTTAAGGATTCTTCTCATTTGATCCTTAGTCTAATAAACTAAACTTAATTATATTGAAAGCATATACTTGCTAAAACAAAGCAAATGTTAGGGACCACTCAAGATAACTACAAAACAAAAAAGACACGCATCGGCGTGCATGCACGCAAGCAACAAAACTGCATAATGAGGAATTTGGTATAATAAGCATGTTAGTCTAAACTTTATGAGTAAGGATCAAATGAGAAATAAAAGTAGAATGAGAAGAATGAGAATTAACCACAGCCGCACATCTTAGATGCACCTACAAAATAAGATGCATCTCCCATGAAATTCTCCTTCTTCATTTGAAATGTGTGGCTACAAACATTTCTCATTCTTCTTATTTACTTTTCTCTTCTTAGTGGATCCATTCCCTAAACTTTATAACTAAATTCAAATGTCGATGCCCAAGCATAGCGTAATTCCATTCCAACTAAAGTACGTATTTCACTCTATTACCGGTGACCGCAAATCCTATCACTATTTTTCATGAATCCTCAACATAAGAAAATAATGATAAACGAAAATTGAAGTAGTCAATCTAGTGATCCAACTAAACAAATATAACGCAGAAACATAAGTGGAAAAGATCTAACGCAATATTAAAGGAAGAATTAAAAGCAATTGAATTCTTAACTATGCCTACCTTTGTCAAGCTAAGAATCTTGTTATAAATCCATCCATAAGAAAAACAAAAAGGAAATAGACTTGCAACCATTTATAAGCATGCGCACAAATCCAAATGCCTAATTAGATGCATATCAACCGCCTAATTTGTTGATAAGGCTTTTAACTAAATTGAATTTGCCCATTAACAATTACTTTATTGTTTGCATTTTCTGTAACGGGTCGATACTTGTAATGGAGTCCGTTATTAGTGTGACGAGGCATTATGAATCCGTGCGATGCACACAGGTTGTATCGTTCATAGTGTAATGTTTATGTCTAATTGTTTATAGCGTAATGTTTTTGTAAATTGCCGGGTTGTTAGTATGATGGTGATGCCCAAATATAGAACAATCTATAACACTAAAGGGCTTATGTGCCAACGATACCCCTTGTTGTGTGAGAAGCTCCCCAACCAAATCGTTGTGGGTTCAAGTCATGCTTAAGACATGTGAGATAGTTGTGGTATATAATTTGTTAGATAGTTAATTGCCGTTCTAAAAAAATAAAGAAATAAATAAAAAATAAAAAAAAAAAATCTATAACTCGTGATGTCTCGTGACAATTTTGTTGATTGTTGGAAGAATTTTGGTAATGTTTACGTAGTGGTAATTATTTTGTTGATTTATAGTTTAGTTCTTGTAGTTGTGTTTCTTGTTCATCGCGTAATGTTTGTATAAATTGTCGAGTTGTTAGTGTGATGGTGAGGCTTAAATATACAACAATCTATAACTTGGGCTGTCTCGAGAGAATTTTGTTGATTGTTGGAAGAATTTTGTTAATTTTAGCGAGAGGTAACTATTTTATTGAGTCGTGCCTTTGCACCATTTTTTTTTTTTCGATAAACAATTGAACTATTGCTTATGTCTTAAACTTAAGTTTTATAAACTTGTTATTATAATTTACAAATGGGTTTGAGAAAAAATATGTAGTTTTTCCTTTATATTCAAATATTCTTTACGTAATATTCAGCTTAAATCGTTGAAGTATAAATCTAATGGTGCATCTGATTGAAACATGCATCACAATTCTTAGATAAATAGTTTTAAAATAAGTTGAGCTAACCTCAAATTTAACATAAATATTTTTTACGTAATGTCCAGCATAAACTGTTGAAGTATAAAGCTAATGGTGCATCTGATTGAAACGTGCATCGCAATTCTTAGCTAAATAGTTTTAAAATAACTTGAGCTAACCTCAAATCTAATATAATTGTCAAGTGTTAAGCCCAAATTGACCTTATCGATTCACGTATCCTGATATTCTAAATTTTACTTCAAACCTTTAAATCTACAAACTATAACATGCTGAAATAGTATAAGTTCTTGTTCCTTAACAAACAAATTAAAAAGATGAAAATTATTTATATAAGTTATGGATATGTGAACTCTTCGACTCACTTTTTTGACCATATGTCTTTAAAATTTTCTAAAAGGTACTTTTTTCTTTAAGTTAATTGCTTTCGCTAAATATTTGTTAACTTATGTTACAACAAAAAAAACAACAAATATAAAGGTACACGATAATTGGTTATGTGAATTGAAATATTTGTGATGCTACTCACAAATAAACATCATCCACTGCTTTTTCAATAGGTGATTAATTATTGAGATTAAACTTATAATAATATAATAATAGAACTAATATATAATCAGTTGTCACTTCTTCATAATTTTCAAATTTTTATATCTCGTGAGATCCCCTTGTCTTCTATATTGACCTCTCATATTCATTATGTTTAATGACTTCTCTAATTATGTATTAGCTTTATTGTTTGATGATTAAAGTTAAAATTCGGCGTAGTAAAATGTCTTTAGTTATTTAATAGTTTATGTCATACTACTTTAATTTTCATTAATAATTTCAGCTAACATATAATATTTTTTTGTAGTTTTTCACTTTTAACCCACAACAAAATCTATAGCATATATGTTTTATTTGAGATCGATGTTAGCAAATTGAACACCTAAGTGCCTAAACTTTATGCAGAGCAGGTTATATCAATGAGGTATTTCTATTAATTTATTTGGTTTAATTAACTAGTTATAATACCTGTGCACGCACAGGGTTTTTAAAATTTCATTTTGATTATGTATTATTATCGATTGAGAAATGAATCACTTAACATGTTTCAATTGGTTTTAGTTGGTGGACTAAAAATAAAAAGTCATATGTATATATGTTATAATCTACCTATTATTTTAAGAGAATGCTTTTGGATTAAAAATTATATTTTATTTTTCAAGCAAAATCACATGATGATACTTGACTTGCATGACATGTTAGTGATATATGCTTTTAGTTTTGCAAACCCATGCTATCAATTTACGATATGTTTTGTAATTGTGCTATTTCTTTTGCTTATATTTTCGTTAAAATATGTAGCATATTTTCTTTTACCATCATACCATGTTTACTAATGTACATTTTTGTTTGGAAAATTGCATTTTCATAAGTTTATGCTATTTACTTCTCATGTTTGATCATAAAATTATCAAATTAACATAGATGCTTACATTATAGCTTCTTTATTACATAAAGTGAAACAAAAAAAAGATGTGATGGGTAGAACTCAAATTTAATCTTACGCTTATGCCTAATGTATAAAAATAATTTTTCTCTGAGACCGAACTATATAAGAAAATTATAATTACTTGTATAATTAAATTATAAATGTATAAAAAAAATGACAAAGAGTACATTCGCAAGTTTTTTAGGATTGTTTGAATCCTTACCGAACTTTCACTTTAATGCAACTTTCTTTACAATTGGCCTAGATCATCAAGGTAAAAGACACTCACATTTTAGACCGTTGGTTGATACCCATAGTGTTATTAATGACAGCAAACACCTGCTAAGTTTTATTAACTCATTCAAAGACACTTGCTAAGAATTCCTACCATAAAATTCCCCATATAGGCACTAAAATACATCTTTGGTACATTAAATTACATTCATGTATTATCTAAATCAACAACTCAACTTAATTATACATTCATACCTTGAGTAGGCATAGAAAATCCTTCCATGAAAATTATGTGTTGATGCTTAATCCTCTTCTAAAAACGCACACAACAAATTGCATTGCACTTTAGTGTGTGTGATAAGATCATAAAACTGCAAAAACCACTTACATGTTGCATTATAGTTATAAAATCAAATCAAAAAACCTTCAGATTAGAACTAAAGGGGTGTTTGGTTATGCTTATTAAAGGTGCTTATTGGCTTATTCAATTACCATAACACAATAAGTTTATGATAAAGCTGTAAGCTTTTTTGAGAAGCTTAGTAAAAAACCTCTAAACTCACAACTAATTCTATCATAGATTAGTGTGTTTATAGTAAAAACACAAATATTAAGTGTTGAAGTTTTCAATAAAACATTAAAAAAAAAGTTACTAAAAGTTGGTGTGTCTAACAAAAAAGTTAAACCATAAAAAAGGTTACTAAAACTATCAGCTAGATAAGGCATAAGCCAAAGTTCTGTTGAGGTCTCTTTCAGATTCTATCGAGAAGCAAAAAGAGGTTAACACATGAATCATAAGTATAGAAGAATGGTATCTCACATCCGTGATTACCAACTCAATAACATTATAGCAGTATAGTAACGTTATAACCTGATTAAAAACTATATATGTTTGGTTAATAATTCTCATGTATATACTTTAATTCCTTTACAACGGCCAAANTTTTTTTTTTTTTTTTTTTTTTTTTTTTTTTTTTTTTTTTTTTTTTTTTTTTTTTTTTTTTTTTTTTTTTTTTTTTTTTTTTTTTTTTTTTTTGATGAAACATTACGTCAATGAATAAAGTTAGGTTATCACCTACATAGTCTTTTTTTTTTTATTTAGAAGGTGATTGTTATCAAATAAGGATTGTGATGCGTGCATTTTTGTTAAATAATTTAAGGAAAACACCTTCTAAATTAAACAATGACTGTCTAACCCATGTGTTTGTTTGTTTTTTAATAATTAGCTTTGTATAATGTTTTTAACTGGCAGACATGCTGATGTTGATGTTGATGTTATTGTTTAACTTTAACTATTGATATCATGTTGTACAAAATGTGCGAGTTTAGTAGCACATAATGAGCGTTAATAAAGTTAAAATATGCTTCGTAAAGTTTTTAAAATGTTTTCATGGATATTCACATATATTTTTTAAATAACAATTTAATGAGTCGTTGTTATAAATAGCATCACGTATATTTATTTTCATATCACAGTAACTCGTGCTTACCATTTGATATTTGTATTCCCGTTACTAATAATTTAGCCATATTTGATATTTAAAACCATGTACGAATAAATTAAACTTTTAAATAGAATAATATGAGTCCTTATTTAAAAAAATATTCTAATGAATGAAAGTCTACAACTAACAATATTAAAACTAATTCGCGTATTTATAGAATTTTGTAATTTAAATAGATGAAAGTCTGAAACTAATAGTAATACTCATGTAATTTTAAACAAATTTCATATTATGAAGTATAAGGGGTATAAAGTGTAAGGGGTTATTTGTGTTTTTTCTAAAGTTATTAAAAAACAGGGAAACTTGTAATTTTACACTTAGCTCCATATATTTTATGCAAAATTCAACCACTAAAGTTTTATTAATTACTTCCTCTTTTTTTAAGTTTTTGTTTTCATAAATTTGACACCTATATTTTTATGCATTTTTTTTCTTAATCAAATTTCTCCACCAAATTTATTAAGTTTGACTAAAATCAATTTAATTTTGACTTTCTATTGACCAATCATATTGCTCGATTTCGCCTACGTGGCAAAATCGAGCTCTCCTATTGGTCTAATTTTTTTTTTCAATGAGAAAGGTTTTGCAAAAACACTCCAAAATGATGTAATTCTTTTATTATATAAAAGATGTCATAAACCTGTTTATTTCGGTTTATTTTCCAACTTATCAATTTATAGTCATAAACTTGTTATTTGCAGATTTGATATCTACATGATTATTTTTATACATGTATTTTTTTGTATAAGTTATCAACACAATGTATAACACTAAATTGCACCTGTGATCGTATATGAGGAAAAAAAAAAAAAGTTTAGATCGATTATCAATTCACTTTGCAAAAAGTTAGATAATCATTACTGTACGTGTTTAGTACCAACAAATGTTGTTTGAATAACGCATTGTACCAAAGTGTAAGCTCATGGGCTTTGTGGAGACCCTAAAAGCTGCCCAAATTCTAAACTCAAAACGTTATTTGAGATCGATGTTAGCTAATTGAATACCTAAGTGCCTAAACTATATGCAGAGCAGGTTATATATCAAAAAGGCTAATGACATTAATCATTAAAACTCACCATTTAATTAAAGGGACTCAATCTTTATATATACGAGGCATTACGAACCCGTGCGATGCAAACAGGTTGTATCTAACTGTCCATAGCGTAATGTTTGTGTCTAATTATGCATAGCATAATATTTGTGTAAATTGCCGGGGTGTTAGTATGATGGTGAGGCCAAATATACAACAATCTATAACTCGTGATGTCTCGTGACAATTTTGTTGATTGTTGGAAGAATTTTGGTAATGTTTACTTAGCGGTAATTATTTTGTTGATATTTTTAATAAACATAACTAGCACAGGCTAGTGAAAAAAGATACAAGAGAGCATTACAATAGTTTGGTACAAGCCACAATTAGATCACTAATCCAATCTTACCAATTACGGTTAACCTTATTGTTCCTAGGGAGAATCCATGTATGTGACAGGATTTTTATGTCGTCACTAACAATATCATTGCGCGGAGGTTTCAAGTAGAAGCGAATGTTGTTCCTATATATCTAAATAACCCAAAAGATTGTTCGAACGACAACGATCTGTGCATTGTTTAATTACATTGAGAATGGGATTGGATCAAGTCGGGGCACAGGAACATAAACCAAAGGCTTAGCTCTAGGGAGTGTGAGCCCGAATCCCTCTTCCATATCAACACATGTGAGATTTCCATCTTTCCCAGCTTTCCAGTCGAAACACTGGATCATAGACCCAAGCGTTGTGTGTACCATATGGAGTGCTAGTGATATCCCAGGACACATTCTCTTCCCGCTACCAAATGGTAAATAATGAAAATGTTGGCCCCTCACATCCAGCTTGTTTTCTTGGAATCTTTCCGGCCTAAACTCTAGTGGATTTTCCCAATGGTTTGGGTCTCTATGGAGGGCCCACACATTTATATTAATATGCGTGTTTGCTGGTATGTCGTAACCTGCCACTGTGCAATGTTTTGTTGATTTTCTTGGAATAAGTGGGGCAGTTGGGTGGAGACGTAACGTTTCCTTCACAATCGCTTGCAGGTATGGAAGGTTTGGTACGTCTGATTCTTGTATTAGTCTGCTTTCACCAACAACTTGATGAATTTCTTTAATTGCTTTCTTCATTATATCAGGATGATTGATAAGTTCTGCTAAACCCCATTCTATAGTACTTGCTGAAGTGTCTGATCCCGCGGTAAATATATTATGAAATGACAAAGACATGATTTCATATTTAGCTAGACAGATAAACATTGAGACCGTGTCTCTTGAGAAAATGATAAAAACATTGAAATATACTATTTACTTATATACGCAACGGAGTTTTTAAGGCTATTTAATACAAACGTACTTATCCATTTTACTAAATGTGCAATATGTACCGTTCAGTGCAGCATTTAGCTAGGTTTCTTAACATTTATAAAAATGGACGATCGNGGACTTTTCATCCATTTTACTAAATGTGCAATATGTAATAATTAACCATCCAGTGCAGATCATTTTCTAAATAAGGACAATATCATCAACCAAAGCCCTACGATGGCTGTAACAAAGGTCACATGGTAAAGTAAAAGAGTATTAACAAATTAAAATGGGCTAGGCCAAATATTAACCCACTAACATAGTAACCCTATAACTTTTTAAAAAATTTGCGGTTAAAAATGATGAATATTTTGATATGGTTCAAAAGATTAAGATGCATATATTGGCAAAACCTGGATAAAGGCTTTGATGTTCTCTCTGGTCAGGTTTACTTCCATGCTCTCATCTTGTGCGACATCAAGTAAAATGTCAAGCAAGTCCTGCACTCCTCCAACCTCCTTGTGCTTTCTTGCCTCTTCATGCTCTTTCATGATCCTCTCTATTATTACATCGAATCTTGATCGAATATCCTTCACCCTCTTTTCGAATCCCTGCAAGTCTGGAGTCTTAAACAACCATATGTAGTCGGAAAGGTTAAAGCTACCACTTGCCACAGTTATCTCGGCAATCAGTTTTCCCACACTGTCTGACTCGCCCTCCTTGTCCATACATCTTTCTCTCGTAACCATTCTTGATATCACATTGTTAACCAATTTCATGAGCTCCTCACCTAGATCCACTGATTTTCCAACTTTAGCATTTTCAGATAATGATCTTATAAAACGAGTAAGCTCATCGTGCCTAATTGAACTGAGCAAGTCAAGTGTTCTGCCATTTAGGAGCTGTGAATTAACGATCTTCTTCATGAACTTCCAGTAGGGTCCATAATTGGTAAACACGAAATCTTTTGATCCATAAGTTATATAATCTAAAGCTAAGCTTTTGGGTCGATCTAAAGAGGCATTTTCATTGGTTTTAAGGAATTCTTTCGCAGATTCTGGTGAAGAAGCAACAACACAGGGTACTGAGCCAAGAAATAAATGAATAATTGGCCCATATTCAAGTGAAAGTTTTTGAAATGCTTGATGAGGGATGTGGGAAAGGAGGTGAAGATGTCCAATGATTGGAAGGACGACTAAGGGGCTCGGCGGAAGATGAGGTTTTGCTTTACTGTATCTGAAGATGAAAATGGTGGACATCAGGAATATGAAAATGAGAGACAAGTAGGAATAAACATTCTCCATGTTAATTAAGGTGAAGTTGAAAATGATAAACATACGGGAATATAATTCGAATTGGTGGGTTTCATCACATTTGCTATGCTGCTTTATATCTCATATTCTCATATAAATATATGCATGCATGGCTACCACATTTATTTGACAATAAACACTTGCTGAACGTTTTCTTTTAAACTACTTACCAATCTAGACTTATACACCACCTAGCTAACTATTTAAGACCAAATATCTACCTTGTACTAAAATGGACCTTCGTATTCAATTCTTTCTTAACATTCCGGCCCAATTAACACCCACTTGTCAAGCGTGTTGTGGAGGTGGTTTAATTGTTTGGATATTAATTTATGGTTTTTTTGGTTTTAATATTCAGTATTTAATGTCCCACAAATAATTGTGTAGGACTTGTTTGCCCACATTTCTCAGTCAAATAATATCTTTACGATGCATGCATCTATATCCATGAAAAAACTCGAAATTAGGGTCAGATGACCAGACTCGAACCCGATAAAGTTTATCGGTAGGGTTAAATCGGGTTAAAACATATTGCCAAGTTGTTTTGAATTGAACCCGATTACCTGATATTGTTATCGAGTCGGGTTAGGGTTAGATAATTAACGTTATCGGGTTATCCGGTCAACCTTATAAGACCCGAAATCAATATTTAATCTTTTCATTAATAATTTTAAGTAATAATAGTTATAAGTAATAGTTAGGATCAAATTTACTTTATTGCATTAAAACATGAAATCTCAAACTTTTCTTTTAAGTATATACTGACTTTTCCACACCATCGTCATAGAAATAAGTGTGAAACATATACTTTGGCGATTCTAAATGAACTTCAGTTGGGTCATCGCACACATCAACTCTAACTACATACGATTAACTTCAACTACATACTGAGTCCAATATGTGTAGTATTAGCTAGGTTGTTTGTTGTTTGTTTGAATACTAGTACTTTATAGCAATTAGCTTCTTTAATGATTTGATTAGTCAAGTGTGAATACTGAATACCTACCGGTATATTTTAAAAACTTATATTGATTTGTCAAATGCGAATATTTTTTTTATGATGTAGATATTCGACAACCTACAACCTGGTTACTAGCACGGATTACTTTGATCACGAAGTCGAACACACCACAGCTTGTTATGATTGACAGAAAAGAAAACGAGCACACAAGGTAAATATCCCTAATCGATTGTA
>LBNU01020186.1:11967-28848 GCA_014162995.1 Artemisia annua | reverse complement strand
ATCTTAGTTGCCCCCGATTGGGACCTGCCTTTTGAACTCATGTGCGATGCAAGTGATTTTGCTATAGGCGCGGTCTTGGGGCAACAAAAAACAAAACACTTCCAGCCTATACACTATGCCAGTAAAACTATGAACAAGGCTCAGACTCATTACACCACAACAGAAAAAGAATTATTAGCCGTGGTGTATGCTTTTGAAAAATTCCGGCCTTACTTAATCCTGACGAAATGCATAGTGTATACGAATCACTCGACCCTGAAATATCTCTTTGCCAAACAAGATGCAAAGCCGAGATTGCTCCGATGGGTTCTCCTCCTGCAAGAATTTGATATCATCATCCGTGATAAAAAAGGAGCTGAGAACCTAGCGGCTGATCATCTGTCCCGATTAGAAAACCCTCACCAGGATGTGTTTGAGAAAAAGGAAATAAATGAAACGTTTCCTCTCAAGACACTCAATGCGGTTTCTTTTCGTGGTGATTCTACTACCCCATGGTTTGCCGACTTTGCAAATTACCATGCGGGTAACTTTGTCGTGAAGGGGATGTCGTCCCAACAGAAAAACAAATTCTTTAAAGACGTCAAACATTACTTCTGGGACGACCCCTACTTGTTTAAAATCTGTGCCGATCAAGTCATCAGACGGTGTGTCCATGGCCAAGAAGCCATGGATATTCTCAAAGCTTGCCATGATGGACCTACGGGGGGACATCATAGTCCGAATTACACCCCCAAAAAGGTGTTTGATTCTGGTTTCTACTGGCCCACAATCTATAAAGATGCTCATGACTTAGTCAAAGCTTGTGACACTTGTCAGCGTCACGGGAATATTTCAAAGACAAATGAGATGCCTCAAAACGCCATCCAAGTCTGTGTAATCTTTGACGTCTGGGGCATCGACTTCATGGGGCCATTTCCATCATATCGAGGAAACAAATACATACTCGTNTGATACGTGGTTTTGTGACCTTACAACAGGTTTTACCTCTCAAGGGATCTCAAGAGGCTTACAACCCCACCAGGCAGTGTACCTGACCAATGTAGTATAGGATAGTGGTAAGTACGGGGGATTGATCGTTCTCTCACAGGGAATAGTGCTCGTTAGGATAGAAGAACTACTCTAATAGGTCTAAAGGTGAAGGAAGATTCTTTTTGTATTTTTATATTTTATGGAAAGCAAGTTAAAATCTTGGTTTTTGAAGGAGTGGGCGGAATTAGTTGCTAGTCAACTAACCCAAGATAACTACAATTGCAAATGAAAAATAAAATATCTAAAGCTATTATGGTTGTGGAAACTTATATGGAGACAAATGTGTTTACATAGAATTCATTACTCCCTAACTATCTCTTACCGTTAATTGGTATGTATATTAATTGTGTGGATGAATGGTGTATTCCTAATAACTCATATCTCTCCAATTCTTTGAGCTCTTATCTCCTCCAATGCCATGCACTACATAACCATAGGGATTGTAAACAGTGGCTCATGCGTTAAATACTACCTTAATAGCCTAGTATGCCTTGGCTACATGTTTCCCAAGACGTTCAAGCAGGTTACCATATAAGGAGGTTAGCCAGTTTTCTTGAGCCTAACATCGATGGAACAATCATCCCAACAAATAACAACACACCAATCAACCAATAATTAATAGTTAGGTTTCATTAGATCTAAGCAAACACAAGAAGAATTTAGCCTAGCATGTTAATTGAAAGACAAGTAAAAGATATAATTAACCAACACATAGACATATTGATTAAATTAAAGTGAGGACTTATCTTCAATTGAACATGAGGGTTCCAAGGGTTGGAAAACCCTTAAAATTACAGCAAAATCGTCTTTAGGGTTTTGCCCTAAGATGTACCAAAAGTTCCCCACACCTAATGAAGGAAAAATAAAAAAGTATATATAGATTTTACATTCTGACGGCGTCAGGTTATAGGTCCTGACGCCGTCAGCTCGCCACCACTAGGGTTCTTGGATGGCCTAGATCCACTTCTGACGCCGTTACCTTGTAAATGCTTCCAGACCGTCACTCTTTAGCTTATAACCTGACGGCCTACATATTTTACACCTGACGCCGTCAGGTGTAAATGTCCAAATTCTTTCTGGCCCGTCATATGTAAATTAGTTTTCACTCTTTTGTCAACGTTTGCTGACGGCGTCACCTTGTGACTCTGACGCCGTCAGGTGTAAATTCTTCTTCTTTTGAGACTTTGTCATTTTCTTCACTTTTATGCTCCAAAAACGTCCAAATATGCATGTTTTCCAGAATTCCTCTCAAAAGTACCTAAAATGACAAAAGGAACGATTTAGGGCATTATTTGATCACATTTACTCGAATTAAGGCTTAAATGACCCCTTAAAACCGTAACACTTTTTGTCTCATCAAATACCCTTACACTTGAGATTTGCTTGTCCTCAAGCAAATGAGCTTTTATTCCAATAAAAAAAATGAGTTAGGGGTCATTTAGCACGAATATAAAAGTAATTACAACAAATAGTCATTCGACCCTAATCATAACAAGCATGGAAATCATACACTAGCACCTCACAAATAGTGTTTGGATTCTCTCATCTCTCAAATGTCATAGAATTATATCTCATAAATGAAAACGGAAAATATCACTCACTACCTGTCATAGCAAATAGATTACCATAGGCTTGGGAGAGGATCAATTACTCCTCCACTAGGTGTAAGCACCTAAGATAAACTATCAAAAAGGCTTTCCAAAGGGTTGTAACGTAAGGTGTAGGGATATGATAAACACGGTTTGGTTGGAATAAAGGGTGTTTTAATGGTGGCGAGTTAATTATCATGATCAAATACATGTACTATACATCGTTGCTTAAGCCAAGACTTGACTCAATCTAACGCTAAAAATGAAATAACAAAAAATAAAAAAAAAAACACAAAAGGAAACGGGATGGTAGTCCGTATGTTTTTCTAATTACTTTTTCACATTTTTTTGTATTTTTCTTGGTTTTTCGATTTTTTTTTTCATACACTCTTGCCCTACCATCCAAAATAATACATCATTGGGGAGTTGCATTCCCCTTACACTTGAATTTTTACATAACTTTACAATTATTATTCTAATGACTCGAATTAAGATAATTTAAAAACTTGGAGTACTTTTAAAATGTTTAGCACATATGGGGGTAATAATGTTGTTCTTCCCCATTACTCCATTACACTAGTACTTTACCCATGAGTCCCAATCGTCCCAAAACAATATGTACAAGGATATGACTTAACTTAGCAACCATGTAATTGACCGGATAATTAACTAAGGGTTTAACAAATGTTTTCACAATAATGCACCAAAGGTGGGTGCATACAAGGTAGGCTAAGGCGATTTGGGTGTACATTTAGTGGGGTGTAAACAAATTCTCACTTTGAGTAAGATGCTCAAAGGTCGAAACGAAAGGATAGGCTCGGAGGGGTGTACTAGGGGTATCGTGTACCAAAAATGGATACAACGCAAAGGGTGTGGGAGAATTACTTGACCAATGAAGTCAATGTAATTATAACAAATATACGGGTGTAAAACAATGGGTTAATCCTAATGCCTCTTATCATGTAGTAAATCTTAACTACACGAATGTAGTCTCACTTGTGGATTTGAGATGGTCCTAACGCAAGTTCTAGAATCTAAATACTACCGGTACTCACATCATAGCACCAAAGATGGATGCTTTTCCTACCAATTCTAGGGGCGAACCTCACATATTTGGGGTGGAAAATTTTTTAGTGGTACGGTTTTGTGCTAGTCATACAATTTCCTATCCATGAGACGCTCATTAAGATCAAGGTTTCACTTCTAAATGTTGTAAAAAATTTTAAATTGGCGCTAAAATTGCCCTAACAAACATTTCTCTTGGTTTTATTACAAATTTACTATCAAACAAAGCAAAACATCAAGCGTAAGTATATTCTCAACGGTGCTTTCATTTACCCCCCTTACACTTAAACCGAACATTGTCCCCAATGTTCAAATAAAAGACGTAAAAGTAAATAAGATGAAAGAATGAAATCAAATACTCCCCTGAATCGTTTGTTGTGGATAGTGATGTAACATGGTTAGATCTTCTTCCAAGATAGACGAACGTTCAAAGCTTCCCTTCCAAAATAATAAACGTCTTCTTGTCCAAAATAACCTGTTAACCTGAAAAAGATAAAGGCCAACCTCGCGTAAAATCGGCGGTAAAATCTACATAATAAGATATAATGCTTGTGGAATGAATATTTTGCAGAATTCCTGGAGATTATAAGTTAAAGAATTGACAAAACTTTTTAGGTTTCCGGAAAAATACAAAACTTTCAAAAATTGCAGAAAATTATAACCTGACGCCGTCAGGTGTTAATCCTGACGCCGTCAGAAAGTTCTGACAGAATTCTCATGTTAAGCTTCCGGGAAAAATTCTGGAAAAACTAGATCTTACTTCCTGGAATTCCTGCAAAAATTCATTATGACTCGATACAAGCATTTGACTCAAACAAGTACTAATATGTATGCTAATTTCATTGTTATGATTCATGTTCATTCGTTCTATATAAACCGATTTAGATTTCCCTTACACTTAGCTTTTGCAAAATACCTTTATATGTAGTTAAGACGAAGTTAAAAACAAAATAAAGCATTTTCACAATTTAGTTTGAAGCATGAATCAATAACAAGAAATATAACTTACATACGGAAACAAATAAAATCAAATAAACACACAAAAACAAACAAAACATGGGTTGCCTCCCAAGAAGCGCTTTTCTTTATTTACGAGTCTTGTAGCTAGACTCAAAGTCACCGTACGTTACGTGACTTCGTCGTTGGTCTCGGTTCCTAAGTCATCCTCTTTTCCGGTTTTGTATTCGGGCCCTAAGTTCAAACAATCCTTATAGAAACCGAAAATCCTTTTCATGACATAGTCTACTCCCCTACGTCTATCCTCATCATTCCTATAGTAAACCGCTTGTTTGAGCTCCTTCTCAACGTTTGACAAGTGTTGGTATTGCTCTATCTTATACGGCATTTGGTAGTTCACCTCATCGGTCTCATCCTTAAATGTGACTATCCCTAAGGAAGGTTCATGAGTCATTCTAGAGACCTCGATAAATGGTTTGCCTAAGACTACTTGGGTCACACTTGCATCGATTATTGGGCGGATATCTTCTACAATCACAAAGTCGGTGACATAGGTAAAGTTTCCTACATAAACCGGTAATCCTTTAACTCTTCCCGTGAAGTTACTAATCCATCCCTTATCGGGAAACACTCTATACCCTAGTTGACTTTTCATTATCAAATTGTATTGAGCTCTAGTCATGATGTTAATGGGTGATCTAGGGTCAATGTACGCTTTCCAAATATGCAAATGCCCGATGTTGCATGGTATGTTGAGATTAGATGGATCGCCCACCTTGAAAATTGGGTTACCTAGGATGTATGGGGTCTCGGAGTCATCGAATAGATTCTTATGATATGCTCGCTCTTCCTTAGTGGGTAACCTATTGAAGTAATCCTCCTCCTCTACTTCTTCTATTTCGCTAACCTTAGCCTTCCTATCATCCTCTAATTCCTTACTCTCATCCTTTGATTCACTATCATTCTCACTCCTATCAATTGGTCTAATGGTCACAACGTTGACGAAGTGGACATGTTTGGATGAAGAGGGGTCCTTGATTTGTGGTTCGCTATTGGTGTTTCTAGCGTCCTTTTGTGGGGGTGATAGCACTTGGTTGTTGAGGGCCTTCAACAAGTTGTCAATTTTATTGGTCATCTCTACTTGTTGTTGATTAAATTCGGATGTGAATTTAGCTATACGAGCTTCTTGAGATGCCATAAAATTGGACATCAATCCTTCAAAGTTGTTGGTACTACCATAGTTGTTGGAAGGATTGTTGTTGAAGGTACGGTTTGAGGAATTACCGTTGGGTTGAAACCGGTTAGGTGGGTTGGAAGAATTGTTTTGGGGTGCGTTTTGGTTTGACTTCCACCTAAGGTTGGGGTGATTTTTCCATGAGGGGTTGTATGAATCTCCGTAAGGGTTTGGCTCGGGTTTGAAAGTGTACCACTTATCTCCCGCTCCGTCGGTACGCGTGGATGCGTAGTCCGCAAAAGCTTGTTCGGGGAGTTCCATGCAATCACGAGTGTCGTGGGGACCACTACATAATTCGCACGAAGAAGTGATTTTGTTCACTTGGCTTGAAGGTTTAGGAGCTTCGTAGGATTTCATGAGAAACTTGACTTGGTCTTCAAGTTCTATGATCCTACG
This sequence comes from Artemisia annua, assembly GCA_014162995.1. Classification (NCBI taxonomy): domain Eukaryota; kingdom Viridiplantae; phylum Streptophyta; class Magnoliopsida; order Asterales; family Asteraceae; genus Artemisia; species Artemisia annua. Next base: position 22,578 of record LBNU01020186.1, on the reverse strand, counting down.
GTCGGAAGTGCTTGAATTATTCGAAGGCAAAGATATTGCCTTGACCGTTTTATTCAAATCACGGGGATCATTCCAACTTTCGTTGTCATATAGAGCAAGATCTTCTAGGAGATCCCATGATTGTTCCGCACTTAGATCACGTAGCTTGCCACCGGCCGCTTGGTCAATGGTTTGCCTCGTGTGGAGATTGATGTGGTCATAGAAGATTTGGACTTGGAGCCAAAGGTCTATGCCATGATGAGGGACTTTTTGGAGTAAGTCCTTGAATCGAGTCCATGCCTCGTAGAGGGTTTCGCCTTGGCGTTGTTGGAACGCCAAGATATCATTCCTTAGCTTGGTAGTTCTCCCCGGTGGGAAAAATTGAGCAAGGAAACGAGTTGTGAGATCGTCCCAAGAGGTGATGGATCCTGCGGGAAGTCGCTCAAGCCATTGACTAGCTTGGTCCCGTAGAGAGAATTGGAAGAGACGCAATCGGGTCGTCTCTCGAGTTGCAACATCAAGGTCTATGGAATCTACGATTTTGAGGAAATCCTTGAGATGTTGGTTTGGATCTTCGGAACGAAGTCCATGGAATGCGCATCCGCTTTGCACCAACCGGATGGTGTCGGATCGCAAGGGAGTGACATTGGCTCCTTGAGTGAGCTCAATGGTGTTTCGATAGCCAAGGTGGCTAGGTCGGGAATACTCTCCTAAGGTGCGGGGTCTAGGAGGTTGGTTTGGTTGTGGTGGGTGGTTTGGTTGAATTGGGTTGTTGGGATCAAGGATGTTACCACCTTCCATGATGGCGGATGGTAAAGATTACGAACAAAAACACGAAGAAAAAGATAGACTAAAGAAATCCTAGAAAAAGAAAATAAAAATCTCACTAGAAAGGAATCTAGTGAGTAGACCTAAAGAAATAAAAATTCTACCTAAACAATAACTATTCCCCGGCAGCGGCGCCAAAAACTTGATGCGTGGTTTTGTGACCTTACAACAGGTTTTACCTCTCGAGGGATCTCAAGAGGCTTACAACCCCACCAGGCAGTGTACCTGACCGATGTAGTATAGGATAGTGGTAAGTACGGGGGATTGATCGTTCTCTCACAGGGAATAGTGTTCGTTAGGATAGAAAAACTACTCTAATAGGTCTAAGGGTGGAAGGAAGATTCTTTTTGTATTTTTATGTTTTATGGAAAGCAAGTAAAATCTCGGTTTTGGAAGAAGGGCGGAATTAGTTGCTAGTCAACTAACCCAAGTTTACTACTTATGCAAATTAAAATAAAATAAATATCTAAACTATTGTGGTTGTGAAAACAATATGGAGAAAGTTGTGTTTACTTAGATTTCATTACTCCCTAACTATCTTTTACCGGTTAATTGATATGTATGTTACTTGTGTGGATGAAGGGTGTATTCCTAATAACTCATGGAGTGGCATACATATCTCTCCAATTCTATGAGCTCTTATCTCGCCCTATGCCATGCACGGCACAACCATAGGGGTTGTAAACAGTGGCTCATGCGTTAAATACTACCTTAATAGCCTAGTATGCCTTGGCTACATGTTTCCCAAGACGTTCAAGCACGTTACCATAAAGGAGGTTGGCCAGTTTTCTTGAGCCTAACATTGATGGAACAATCATCCCAACAAACAACAACACACACCAATTAACCAATAATTAATAGTTAGGTTTCATTAGATCTAAGCAAACACTAGAGAATTTAGCTACACATGTTAATTAAAAGACAAGCAAAAGAGATAATCAACCAACACATAGACATATTGATTGAATTAAAGTGAAGACTTATCTTTAATTAAGCATGAGGGTTCCAAGGGTTGGAAACCCTAAAAAGTACAGAAAATTCGTCTTTAGGGTTTGCCCTAAAAGTTCTCCACAAAGTTCCACACTAATGAATGAAAATTAGAAAACTATATATAGATTTTACACTCTGACGGCGTCAGGTTATAAGGGCTGACGCCGTCAGCTCGCCGCCATTAGGTTTCTCGGATGGCCTAGATCCACTTCTGACGCCGTCACCTTATAAATCCTTCTGGGCCGTCACTCTTTAACTTTACTCCTGACGGCCTACTTTTCCTAACACCTGACGGCGTCAGGTGTTAAATCCAAAATTTCCTCTGGCCCGTCATTTGATAATTGGTTTCCACTCTTTTGTCAAGGCTTTCTGACGGCGTCACCTTGTGACTTCTGACGCCGTCAGGTTGTAAATCTTCATCTTTTGAGACTTTGTCGTTTTCTTCACTTTTATGCTCCAAAAACGTCCGAATATGCATGTTTTCCAGAATTCCTCTCAAAAGTACCTAAAATGACAAAAGGAACGATTTAGGGCAATATTTGATCACATTTATACGAATTAGGGCTTAAATGACCCCCTAAAAGCGTAACACTTTTCGTCTCATCAAATACCCTTACACTTGAGATTTGCTTGTCCTCAAGCAAATGAGCTTTTATTCCAATCAAAATATGAGTTAGGGGTCATTTAACACGAATATAAAAGTAATTACAACAAATAGTTATTAGACCCTAATCATAACAAGCACGGAAATCATACACTAGCACCTCACAAATAGTGTTTGGATTCTCTCATCTCTCAAATGTCATAGAATTATATCTCATAAATGAAAACGGAAAATAACACTCACTACCTGTCATAGCAAATAGATTACCATAGGCTTGGGAGAGGATCAATTACTCCTCCACTAGGCGTAAGCACCTAAGATAAACTATCAAAGAGGGCTTTCCAAAGGGTTGTAACGTAAGGTGTAGGGATATGATAAACACGGTTTGGTTGGAATAAAGGGTATTTTAATGGTGGCAAGTTAATTATCATGATCAAATACATGCACTCTACATCGTTGCTTAAGTCAAGACTCGACTCAATCTTAAACTAAAAATGAAATAACAAAAACTAAAAAGAAACATAAAAGGAAACGGGATGGTAGTCCGTATGTTTTTTCTACTTTCTTTTTCACATTTTTTTTGTATTTTTCTTGGTTTTTCGATTTTTTTTTTCATACACTCTTGCCCTACCATCCAAAATAATACATCATTGGGGAGTTGCATTCCCCTTACACTTGAATTTTTACATAACTTTACAATTATTATTCTAATGACTCGAATTAAGATAATTGAAAAACTTGGAGTACTTTTAAAATGTTTAGCACATATGGGGGTAATAATGTTGTTCTTCCCCATTACTCCATTACACTAGTACTTTACCCATGAGTCCCAATCGTCCCAAAACAATATGTACAAGGATATGACTCAACTTAGCAACCATGTAATTGACTAGATAATTAACTAAGGGTTTAACAAATGTTGTCACAATAATGCACCAAAGGTGAGTGCATACAAGGTAGGCTAAGGCGATTTGGGTGTACATTTAAGTGGGGTGTAACAAATTCTCACTTTGAGTAAGATGCTCAAAGGTCGAAGCGAAAAGATATGCTCGGAGGGGTGTACTAGGGGTATCGTGTACCAAAAATGGATACAACGCAAAGGGTGTGGGAGAATTACTTGACCAATGAAGTCAAAGTAATTATAACAAAAACACGGGTGTAAGACAATGGGTTAATCTTAATGCCTCTTAGCATGTGGTAGATCTTAACTACACGAATGTAGTCTCACTTGTGGATTTGAGATGGTCCTAACGCAAGTTCTAGAATCTAAATGCTACCGGTACACACATCATAGCACCAAAGATGGATGCTTTTCCTACCAATTCTAGGGGCGAACCTCACATATTTGGGGTGGAAAATTTTTTTAGTGGTACGGTTTTGTGCTAGTCATACAATTTCCTATCCATGAGACGCTCATTAAGATCAATGTTTCACTTCTAAATGTTGTAAAAAATTTTATATTGGCGCTAAAATTGTCCTAACAAATATTTCTCTTGGTTTTATTACAAATTTACTATCAAACAAACAAAATCATGCACAACTGTATTCTCTACGGTGCCTTCATTTACCCCCCTTACACTTAAACCGAACATTGTCCCCAATGTTCAAATAGAAGATGTAAAGGTAAATAAAATGAAAGAATGAAATCAAATACTCCCCTGATTCGTTTGATGTGGATAGTGAGGTAACATGGTTAGATCTTCTTCCAAGAAAGATGAACGCTCAAAGCTTCCCTTCCAAAATATAAATCATCTTCTTGTCCAAAATAACCTGTTAACCTGAAAAAAGATAAAGGCCAACCTCGCATAAAATCGGCGGTATAATCTATAATAGGATATAATGCTTGTGGAATGAATATTTTTGCAGAATTCCTGGAGATTATAAGTTAAAGAATTGACAAAACTTTTTATGTTTCCGGAAGAAATACAAAACTTTCAAAAATTGTAGAAAATTATAGCCTGACGCCGTCAGGTTGTTATGCCTGACGCCGTCAGAAATGATCTGACAGAATTCTCATGTTAAGTTTGCGGAAAAATTCTGGAAAAACTAGAGCTTACTTCCTGGAATTCCTGCAAAAATTCGTTATGACTCGATACAAGCATTTGACTCAAACAAATATTAATATGTATGTTAATTTACATTGTTATGATTCATGTTCATTCGTTCTTTATAAACTGATTTAGATTTCCCTTAAACTTAGCTTTTGCAAAATACCTTTATATGTAGTTAAGACGAAGTTAAAGACAAAATAAAGCATTTTCACAATTTAGTTTGAAGCATGAATCAATAACAAGAAATATAACTTACATACGGAAACAAATAAAATCAAATAAACAAACGAACAAAACATACAAAGCATGGGTTACCTCCCAAGAAGTGCTTTTCTTTATTAACGAGTCTTGTAGCTAGACTCAATGTCACCGTCATCTAGTGTCACTAATGCTCACGTATCCAAGCGTGAGCCACCTAATTGTCGCCTCCTCCTTCTTATAATCATCATTAAGATATAAACACCCACGATAATATCTCTTATTCTTTTCATGAGGGTACTTAAGTCCCTTCCTAATATCGTTCTCACTCAATATGCTGTAGGGTGGGAACCTATTACATTTCTCAACAGAAAAGTTTTTATACCTAGGGTGTGCACGGGGCATTTGATAAACAAAGTCCTCATCTCCATCTGAGAATGTAATTAACCATTTCATTAGTTTTTCATCTAAGTTGGTTAACCTTTTGAAGGGCTTCCCGAATACAACTTGGGTTAAGCTACTATCGACAATCTCCCCTAGGTCCTCCATCACCATAAAGTCATTTTGATAAGCAAAACTCCCTACAAACACATGCAATGTCTTAGCCCTAGCAACTATATTTTCCCCTTGATATTCGAACTCATTTACCATGATTTTATTGTATTCAGCACGCGAGATTACGCTCATTGGCAAAGATGAGTTAAGGTAGGCATCAAAGCTTCTAAATCCAATCTTGCAAGGGAATTGCATGTTAAACAAACTATCTTTCTCAATTTTTGTTCTCGGGTCAACATAACTTAGAGGGTTGGCTCTTTCTTCTCCTTCGGGGTTATCTACTACTTCCCCATTCCCTAGATCCTCATCAGAATCCGACGAGTAGTAAAAGGGGCCATTTTCATGGTCGGTGTCATGGTCAGATTCGTCCATATCGGAATGGTTGTCAAGGTGATGATCGGGCGGTAGGTTTGGTGGGTTTCTGTTTTCAATAATAGGGGGCAGGTTAGGTAGCTGAAAATTCCAACAGTGGAAAACACGAATAACAGGGATCGAACGATCAATATTACTGATGATGAAGCACTACGAACAAAAGCACAAAGAAATAAGATAGACTAAGGAAATCCTAGAAAAATAAAATAAAAATCTCACTAGAAAGGAATCTAGTGAGTAGACCTAATAAAATAAAAATTCTACCTAAACAATAACTATTCCCCGGCAACGGCGCCAAAAACTTGATGCGTGGTTTTGTGACCTTACAACAGGTTTTACCTCTCAAGGGATCTCAAGAGGCTTATAACTCCACCAGGCAGTGTACCTGACCGGTGTAGTATAGGATAGTGGTAAGTACGGGGGATTGATCGTTCTCTTACAGGGAATAGTGCTCGTTAGGAAAAAATGTGGAAAACTAGAAGGGGGTGATGTGAGGCAGAATAAGCGGTGAAGCTTTTACCACGAGGATCGTTGTCCCAACGAGGGTTGAACTGATCTCGTCACTCAAGACCGTGAGCTATGTGAGATGAATAAGGTTTTAAAAGAGGTTTTGGTTTGTTTATACTACAACGACAAATAAAACGCGGTTTAAAATAAAGTAAAGCGGTAAAACAACATGAAATAAGTAAACGAGTAAAGTTGCATGTAATAAAGCGATTAAAGAAAGCGGTAACTAAAGTGCGATAAGAAATGAAAGCGGTAAATGAATTTAAAAGACAATGTGTTTGCAAAGCGACTCGAATAAGTTTGTTAAGCTTGAGGTAAAAGTTTGTGACGAGTTATTTTCCTTCTCGAGATTAGTTTTTGATTAATCTTTTGAAAAGAAAATAACTCGAGACGAGTGAATTAATCGTCCAAAGGTTTTGTCTTTGAATAATTAAATCACACATCTAAGTAATCTTTCGATTATTTAACACAAACGTTTAACGCTCTAACTTAACTCACGAATTCGAATCACTAAGCAAAACACGATTTAAACTACTCGAGACTCATGTTAAAATGTAAAGCGATAAAGAAATGAAAAGACTTGTAAAACATTAAAAGTGATTAAAGTTTAAAACTAAAAATGAAAAGACAAAAGACTTGAATAATAAAACGTAACTAAAAAGGTTTAAGAAAATTTCGACAGCATAACGTTTAGATATTAAGAAAAGTAAAACCTCACTCGATAAACGATGAGGGACATAATAGCCTGACTCGGCTCGTAAAAGAAAAGAATGAAACTAGAAAAGAAATAAATAAAATAAAAAAAACATACTCGCTACTATCAAAATCACCATACTCGCTAATATGGACTTCTCATACTCGCTACTCTTATGTTCCATACTCGCTAGAATCACAAAACCATACTCGCTAGATAACCTAAACAAACTATACTCGCTAGAAGCACAAAACCCATACTCGCTATCCTAGTTTCCTTACTCGCTAGGAAAAATTAATATACTCGCTAGGTTCTAGTAAACTCCATACTCGCTAAAAACCAAACACCCATACTCGCTAGACTTTCCCAACTCGCTAAACCCTAATTCGAAAATACCAAACTCGCAAAAACCAATGTAAAACAGATTTGAACTTTATTTTATCGTGACAAAAGATTAAGATTTAATCAAAACTAATAAAATTCTAATGAGAACAAGTTTAAAACACTAAATAAGCTCATAAAAGCTAAATAAGCCGCGACCAAACCAAACACCATGCAAAGTTGACAAAACTTAATAAAAACTTGTAGAAAAGATTAAGATGACATGAGAATAAGCTAAAAGGATTAAAAGACTTAAAAGAAAGATTGATAAGAATGTAAATAAGCTAGAAATAAGACATAAAATAAGCTTGTATTAAAGATAAGAATTACACTAATGCATAAAATAAAACTAAGACTAACCTAAACTACTCCTAAAACTAACCTAAAGCTAACCCCTAAAACTAACCAACCTTCTAAATGAGGTGGTGACGTTAATTTATAGGCCAAGGCTTTCACATGTTTGTCATTGTTGCACGTTTAGCCCTTGAACCTTTACAATTCATGATATTGCACGAAAACTAAGTTACAAACTACTCAACGTTCTTAAACATTAAACGTAACACTAATGTAATCTTGAGGATTCGAGTTGACGTTTCTTCAAAAGGTCTTCAAAAGATTTAAAAGCGACATCTTGCTCAAATGTGGAGGACAAGTGTCTCATGAATTTTTCTTTGAGCCTTTGAGGAATACATTTGTCTTGGGCTTTTCTTAAGTAGATATCATCTTTGACTCGGCTCTTTGACACTTTTCCACATCTCGTGCTTGTTTTAGGCTTTTTGGTTGATTTTCATGCCATTTATGCAATATCCTTTCCTGCACGATCACAAACACAAAAACACGATATCTTTGGCGTTTCACGTTAGTTTTTGGTCTTTATAACACTTAAACTAAGGTTAAAAGTATGTGTAAAATAGCACATATCAAAATCCCCCAGACTAAGGTATTGCGTGTCCTCACGCAATGTAATCACGTCAGCTTTAAAGATAAATAATTTCACACCTCTCTTTAATAACTTTAAAAAGTAGCAAAATGTTCAAAGGAGATACGAAATCATTTATTCCCTAAAACGCCCCGGTTTTCCATTTTATTCCATATGCTACTTTATTCTGCTCACTTTAGCTAATGACGGTGTGCTTGACTTTCATTATCTTTCAATAACGATCAAGGGTCATAGAGTAAGAACACGATTCATAGAAAAGTGACCGATTGGATAAAATTCATCGTCCCTGATTTTTCACAAGTCCCCAAACTAAGTGTAAAAACGGATCATTGTTTAATTACAAGTTAGATGCTAATGCTACCCATGGAAGTTACTCGTGTACCGCTTGCTCCCATTTTCCTATTTTTGTATATCATTATTTTATTTTTGTGAGAGAAATGAATTTCTTCATAAGCATCTCGTTTCATAGTTTTTAGTCCGATAAAGATACCAAATTCATACGCTAAGTAGTTATCGATCTTCCCTTAAGAAGGTCTGCAAGAGAAATGTGGTCCACATCAAGGATATTGGATACATACAAAGACTTTGGAATACATCAAAAATAGACATAAGTTGGCGAGTACATTTCACGTGCACCTCATGCGCCCAACACTAGAACTCATGATCCATAAATCTTCAACATACATCCTTATTCTTTCTTTTTCTTTTTCTTTTTCTTTTCTTGATACTTTTACCTTTTTTTTCACTTTTTTCTTTCTTTTTCTTGCCTTAGTAACTTCTCAACTCCGAACCTTCACGGTTTCAATCCAAGACCTACCGCCAACTGCTAGGGTTGGAATCTAGAATCCAAGGTCCGATCTCAATCCGAAGTCTTAAAGCACCTTAGCTCATACATAACAACGGGCTTTTGGGTAGCTCTGAAACCTCATGCGTACTACGCTTATTCAACGACATACAATACAACTCAACTTAGCGTGTATCCATGATGTGTACCCAATTTCCCAAGCAAAGATTCTCTTAAGAAGATAAAGAACTACTCATCGGCTAAACCTAACATCTTTAATTATTTTGCACAAATATGGGGTGAAGCAATTTTGTGGGAACAAAAAGACATGAGTACCTTCGATGAGCTTTAAAGAGATCCAACTACTCTATGCTTAGCATCTAACTTCTAAAGAAACACTATCATTTCACGTTCTCCGCAAATTTAAAATCTCAAATAATGAGATCCGCGAATGCTTATCAACGGGCTTTAGGGTAGCTCCGAAACCACATGCGTACTACGCTTATACAACGATATACAATGCAACTTCAACAAGCGTGTATCCATGATGTGTACCCAATTTCCCAAGCAAAGATTCTCTCAAGAAGATAAAGAACTACTCATCGGCTAAACCTAACATCTTTAATTATTTTGCACAGATATGGGGTGAAGCAATTTTGTGGGAACAAAAAGTCATGAGTACCTTCGATGAGCCTTAAAGGGATCCAACTACTCTATGCTTAGCATCTAACTTCTAAAGAAGCTCTATCATTTCACGTTCTCCGCAAATTTAAAATCTCAAATAATGAGATCCGCGAATGCTTAGCCGATAATCAAGCCACGCATATATAAAGTCAAGTACGGGAGCCGACAAAAGAGTAGCTCCTTTTGTATAAAACTAGCAAAAGCTTTTGTGATCATCATTGGTTAAGGGAACAAGCTAGGGCTCAACACGCCCAGATCAAGTCAAAATTTTTATTCTCACTCTTACCTAGTAGGAAAGTCAAACGCGGTGTCAAAACTTTTATTCTATTTTTGCATAATTTTTAATTTTTCTCATTTTTTTTCTTTGAAATTTTTCAAAATTTTTCAATTTTTTTTGTGGATTTTGAGGAAAAACGGGGTTGCGTAAGTAAACGACAAAGATGAAAGTGCTAGGTCAATCAAATCGAAGATTCACCCCCCAAGACTAAAGATAAACATTGTCCTCAATGTTTTCAAGGTAAGGGTAATCCTAACAATAAATCTAAGGCCGTTTATTAAGTATGCCAAAGATACCGTTAGTCGATAAGATTTGGATATATGATTTCCATGCAAGCATCAAGACATGGGACTCGAGTGGAGATGCAACGAACCACGAGCACGAGAGTCATCATGAATTGGGGAAATCCTGCACAAACACAAACAACCAAGCACACACAAGATTGGAAGAGGTCGCCCTCCTCTCGTTACTTATTAGATAATAAAATAAAAAGGATAAGCATGGGGTGCCTCCCACGAAGCGCTTGTTTTTTAACGAGTTGTATAGCTTAGACTCGCCCCGAATTTATTTGTTCTTGGGGGAGCAAATGAAACAGCCGGCTTGAAAAGCAACGATGCCAGGATCAAAAACAACATCCTCACTCGCGGAGGAGTGAATGATGGGAGAAACAGCAGCATATGTGAAGAATGGAAGAAAGATTTTTATCACAATTAAGATCAATTCTTCATTTTCAAAAACCTTGGGTGGGAGGGCTGGAAAAATTTTGT
>LBNU01020182.1:3182-18268 GCA_014162995.1 Artemisia annua | reverse complement strand
AAGTTCTACATACATGAAACAACCTACGCTTAGCCTACTGCATCCTACACGCACGAAACTAAACACCTACTGCATCTCAGTTCAAATTACAAGGCATCAGACATACAACACAAGCATACAAATAAGTTTACACACATAAAAAACCTACACTTACCTACTGCATCCTTACACACGACAACTGAATTACCTATTGCACTCTTAGTTCAAATTCCAGTAGCATGAACATACAACCAAGCACTACAAACAAGTTTTACATACATGAACAACCTACGCTTAGCCTACTGCACTCTCACGCGACAACTAAACACCTACTGCATCTTAGTTCAAATTACAGTGCATCAGACATACAAACAGGATACAAACAAGTTTACACACATAAAAAAACCTACACTAGCCTACTGCATCCTTACACACGACAACTGAATACCTATTGCATCTTAGTTCAAATTCAGGCATGAGGCATACAACCAAGCATACAAACAAGTTTACACACATGAAACAACCTACGCTTTAGCCTACTAATTCTACACGCACAATGAACTACTGAATCTCAGTTTCTAATTCAGGCAGTCAACATACCAACAACGATACATGCCAAGTTCATACATAAAATAATCTATCACTTAGCACTACTTCATCCTGCACCGACAACTAAATACACCTATGCACTTAGTTCAAATTACAGTGCCATGAGATATTATACAAGCATAAACAAGTTTACACATGAAACAACCACGCTTAGCCTACTACATCCCTACACGTGACAACACGACACCTACTGCATCTTTCATTCTGAATTCAGTTGCATCAGACATACCAACCAAGACATACATGGCAAGTTCTACATAAAATAATCTACACTTAGCTCTTCATCCTTTACATGCAACAAACCGAGGACCGACTGCCATCTCAGTTCAAATTCCTGTGCATCAGACAATACAATCAAGCTACTAACAAGTTTACAATAAAAAACCTACGCTTGCCTATTTATCCTTACCTGGCGACAAGCTCACACCACCCCCTACTTGCATCTCAGTTTGAAATTAGTGCATCACAGTTACCATTTCTCTTGAACATTTCAAACGACCTTATATGCATCAATCATTAAATATACACGATACTACACTGTTGAACAGATTTGACACCGACTCTCACATATTCTAAATAACGATCTTTAAATTGATTAATAAAAAATTGTTTGTGTGCTTGGTTGTATGTCTCATGCACTGGAATTTGAACTGAGATGCAGTAGGTATTCAGTTGTCGTGTGTAAGGATGCAGTAGGCTAAGTGTAGGTTGTTTTATGTGTGTAAACTTGTTTGTATGCTTGGTTGTATGTCTGATGCATTGTAATTTGAACTGAGATGCAATAGGTGTTTAGTTGTCCTGTGTAGGGATGCAGTAGGCTAAGCGTAGGTTGTTTCATGTATGTAAACTTGTTTGTATGTCTGATGCACTATAATTTGAACTGAGATGCAGTAGGTTATGTTTGGTGGCGTATGACGTTCAATTAGGTAACACGTAGAATGTTTTAGTTTTCGAAATGTGCTTGTGTGTATGTGAAAGCTTGATGCAGATGGTGTAATGCAGTGATGTAATGTTGAACGTTTTATCATCATATCCACAACCTCAAAATCTATTGTTTGCATACAGGTGGTTGAAGTTGAGAATGTGGAGAAAAATGATACCATGGCACCTAGCGCGGATGATGATATTTATAACAAGTTGGTCAACTTCATTAATCTCGATGAATTTAATGTAGGTGCATCAGCTAGTGGTTCTAAGCGTGTTGTATACATGTTCGACAAGCCTCTTGATGGTCTCGACTTCAACCTGGGGACATTTAATGTGACTCACAAGAACTGGAAGCGTTTATTTTAACCTCGCTCCTTAATAAAAATGTAGTTATAATGCTCTGGTGGCCCATGTGTATGTAGCCTTTTATTTCGGAAGTTAATAATACTTTTGGTTTTTGAATTATTAGACGTTTGAATAACAATTTTCATTTGTTATATTCGTATCTTGTCGGAACATGTAAGTTATGGGATGACCATGTTTGCTTTGTCGTTATATGATAAATACTTGTTAGAAAAATCTTGTCTCTGCATATCTTAATTAGAGTATTTACTTGAATACTAAGTACTTTTGATTACTGGATCAAAATCTTGAGTTGTCACTAGATCAGTGTTTGTTTAATATTAAGTACTTTTGATTGTTGTGGATTACTGAATGATCACAGATATTACATTATAAATTATGATGCACTAAATTATAAGTGTGATAGACTAATTTTTTAACTGTGATGCACTAATAATATTGATGCACTATATTATTCCTAGTGCATCACAGTGTATACCACTGGTACGTCATAGTATTTATACCTAGTGCATCACGCTGTATAAACCTGCTGCATCACAGTGTATAAAATCATTTAAATATAAGAAAGTTTTGAATTATAACAACTAAATCAAACTATTAATAGTAGGATGCCTTAATAGTGATGAACTAACAAGTAATTGTAATGTAATAACACAAACACTGTGATACACTACATCACAATAATATTTTAGTGCATCAATGTGTTATTATACTACATCACAATTTATAATCTACTGCATCACTATGTATATTCTACTAAATCACAATACGCTAAACAAAATAACATAACGAATTAAATGATTTAAAATGAACATAAAGATATTGAATACATTTCAGAAACACTGAGATACATGTCTTGTAAGTAATGCTTGAATATCTATACAATAACATTTTTTAATTTATAACATGTCTTGGAAAAATGAACGGGTTTCCTGTTCATGTTCCCAGAGCTCCTCAATGGTGAAGTTGGCGTTGGAGCAACACCAGCCTACGGGAGGTTACAAGCTTCAAATGTCATGTCTGGCTGCACAACAATAAATTTGTATCTTAGTGAAGCTTTTTTGTTCCATTTATACTACTATGATGGTAATCATAATGTGGAGTATGTGAAAATGCTATAAATATTATTAGTATTGATGTTTCGTACCCTACATGCTGATATCCACTTTATATTTCTGCCATAGCTTCTTCAAATGTTCTCTTCCCATGGGTTCTTCAAATGAACCCTCATGGGCATACCAACTGTTGGAAGAATATCCAAGCACACGATGAACAGCGAAGATCAGCCATGGCTATTTATTTCTGTCAATTGATGCAAGACACTTTTCAATCCATTTGTACTGATCCGAACCCTCTCTCCAATCGTTCTCTGAATCAGCTATGCAAAAGTGAAACAATCCATAATTTGTTAAGTACCTATAAACAAATACATAGAGGTGAACATTTTGACCCATTTACTTTGGAGATAGGAATAGGTTCAATTGGGTTTACTAACATGTAAAGGGGAATAATTGAATAATAGATAGCTAATTCGAATACAAATCATAGTCACCCAAAGTATATACAACGCATAAAACATCGTAAATCATTTTAAACATAAAACTGGATTATAACTGGTACAATATCATTCTTGTGATCACATTCGCCGATTATTTTTAAATATATTAGGAAAAAATGTTTTCGCCTTAAACCCCTTTTGACCCATTACCAAACCACATTTTACCATCTCTACAAGTACATAAGAAGTCCAAACCTCACAACCATGTAATGCTTTACTAATGCAATGGGCTCAACTTGTGCTGTGAACTGGTCCCATTGTGAGAGATATCCATTTGCATATGACATATCTCCTATATGAAAAACTATATCATAATAGTATTATGGAAAACTATATCATACACTGAAAATGAACTGTGATGCACTAACATATAATAGTGATGCGGTAGCATTTTTACTATAGTCTACATGCATCTAGATAAATAGTTATAATGCAGTAAATAAGGTTTTAGTTCTATATTTTCCAAAAACAAAAACTTAATGCATTAGTATTTCATAAGAACTTTATACACACACAAGTACACATACAAGCCTTTTCTACTTTAAAAAATGACTAAAACAATTTAACATAACAAGCTGATGCATCACAGTATAAACTTAGTGCATCAGAGTTATAAAATCTAACTAAGACGTTTTATCATACACCTTATGTGCAGCTTTACTAAACACGTTTTGTATTTATCTTTTTTCATATCTATATATTCCAAAAACAAAAACTTGTTGCATCAGTATTTCATAACTTTATACACATACAACTATAGATATAAGCATTTTCAATAAAAAAAATTAAAGATTTAAAAGCTGGTGCATCACAGTGTAAACTTAGTGCATTAGAGTTATAAAATATCACCAAGACATTTTATCAAACACCTTATGTGCAGCTTTACTAAAAACATTTTGTATTTATTTGGTTCAGATCTATACACTTTGAATATAACATATTTAGAACGATAACAACAAAAAATCGAACAAATTATTCAATATAAATCAATGAACATCATATACATGCAAACGAATATCAATATATCCATATTAATTAAGAGTAACAATTAACTACAATTAAAAAACCTTACTTTCAAATTGAATAATTAATCTGGTTACATCTTTGACGGGGAACGATGGCGAACGGTTGACGGTAAACAATGGGGAAGGTGGTGGTGAATGGTGGTGAAGGCGGTGGTGAATGGTTGTGATGGCGTCGGTGACTGGTGGATCCAAGGAGGAGAGCGGAGAAGGAGGGAGGGAGGAAAGCAGGGAATGAGGATGAAGTAGAGAATGAATTAGGATAGAAGTTTTTATATGGTTGGACATAAAAGACGAAAATACCCTTGAGAGTGTTAAAAAAAGGGGCGGACTAATTGGGACACATGGCAGCTCCTAGTGGCTTCCTACACTTTTTATTATAACACACTTTTTATTTTAACCCAAACCTATATATATATATGAGGCACTTTATTTTGCATACTCTAATTTTGGTGCAAACTAAGGGACAAATCCTCACCATCTATCTAGTTTGATCTAATGGTGGGGATTAACCTAAGATTAAAGGAAGAAACATAAGTCCATGTTTTTTTTTTTCTTTGTCTTTTTGTCTTTTTTATTATTCATATATTTCTTTCCTTTTTTTTATTTCTTTTTTTTCGTCTTTTCTTTCATTTTTTTCTCTCTTTTTTGCGTCTTTTTTTTTTTCTCACAATTTTAGAGTTTTAGTGTCTTTTTTATTTTTTTTTTCTTTATTTTTGTTTCTTTTTTTTGGTTCTTTTTTTTTTGTTTCTTTTTTCCTGGTGACTTTTTTGTACGTGCTTCTTTTTTTCTTTTTTCATTTCTTTTTTCTTTTCTTTTTTCTTTTCTTTTTTTGTTATAATTCACGTTTTTTTTTCCTAATAAACGTTTTTTTTTGCTTTCATACATTTTCGTCTGTTTTAATACGTTTTCGTTCGTTTTCATACGTTTTTGTCTGTTTTCGCCCGTTTTCATATATTTTCGCTCGTTTTCTTACGTTTTTGTCCGTTTTCATACGTTTTCGTCGCTTTCTTACATTTTCGCCCGTTAACGTCTGTTTTCATACATTTTCATATGTTTTCTTACATTTTCGTACGTTTTCATACGTTTGCGTCCGTTTTCATACGTTTTCGTTCGTTTTAATACATTTTCGTCCATTTTCTTTCGTTTTTGTCCATTTCTCATACGTCTTCGTCCGTTTTCAGACGTGTTTTTACGCTTTCATACGTTTTCGTCCGTTTTCATACATATTCGCCCATTTTCTTATGTTTTCGTTCGTTTTCATACCTTTTCGTCCGTTTTCATTCGTTTTTGTCCATTTTCAAATGTTTTTGTCCTTTTCATACATGTTTTTACACTTTCATATGTTTTCTTCCATTATCATACATTTTCGTTCATTTTCTTACGTTTTCGTTCATATTTTTCATTCGTTTTCGTCCGTTTTTAAATGTTTTTGGCAATTTTCGTACGTTTTCATATGTTTCTAAATATCACAAGTGATTCTGAATATCACAAATTATATTCTGAATATCTTGATATTCTGTGATATTCAGAATATCACAATTGATATTCTGTGATATATATCACAAGTGGTTTTCTGTGATATGCAGAATATCACAAGTGATACTATGAGTACCACAAATGATATTCTCGACATCATAAATATTTTTTGATATTCAAAGTATCACAAGTGATATTCTGAATATCATAAGTGATTTTCTGAATTTAAAAAGTGATATTCAACAAATGTTTTGTAACATGAAAATCACAAGTGATATTCAAAAAATCACAAATGATAAATATTCAGAAAATCAAAATTGATATTTAGAATATCACTATTGATATTCAGAAAAACACAAGTGATATTTTGAATATCAATTGTGATATTCAGAAACGTTTCGTTCGTTTTCATCCGTAATATTTCGTTTTCGTCCATTTTTCATGCGTTTTTGTCCGTTTTCACACGTGTTTTTACGCTTTCATACGCTTTCCATTTTTCATAGGTATTCGTCCATTTTCTTACATTTTCGTCCATTTTCTTACGTTTCTGAATATCACAAGTGATATTCAGTTATATCTAGAATATCACTTGTGGTTTTCTGAATATCACTTGTGATATTATGAATAGCACTTGTGATTTTCTTATGTTTTCGTCTGTTTTCATACTTCGTCCGTTTTCATACGTATTAGTCCATTTTTTTATGTTTTCGTCTGTTTTTATACGTTTCCGAATATCCCAAATTATATTCAGAATATCACTTGTGTTTTTATGAAAATCAATGGTGATATTCTAAATATCACTTGTGATTTTCTGAATATTTATCACTTGTGATTTTCTGAATATCACTTGTGATTATCATGTTACAAAACATTTGTTGAAAATCAATTGTCAAATTCAGAATATCACTTGTGATACTTTGAATATGAATATTATTTATAATATCCATAATATCATTTGTGGTACTTATAGTATCACTTGTGATATTCTCCATATCACAGAAAATCACTTGTGATATTCAGAATATCACTTGTGATATTCTGAATATCACGTAAATATCACTTGTGATATTTAGAATATAACTTGTGATCTTTAGAATATCACTTGTGATATTAAGAAAATCACAAGTGATTTTTTGTAATTTTCTTATGTTTTCGTCCGTTTTCATACGTATTAGTCTATTTTTTTACGTTTTCGTCCGTTTTTATACGTTTCCGAATATCACAAATGATATTCAGAATATCACTTGTGTTTTTCTGAATATCAATGGTGATATTCTAAATATCACTTGTGATTTTCTGAATATCACTTGTGATTTTCATGTTACAAGACATTTGTTGAAAATCACTTGTCAATTTCAGAAAATCACTTATGATATTCAGAATATCACTTGTGAGACTTTGTATATCAAAGCATATTACTTATAATATCAAGAATATCATTTGTGGTACTCATAGTATCACTTGTGATATTCTCCATATCACATAAAATCACTTGTGATATTCTGAATATCACATAATATCACTTGTGATATTCAGAATATCACCTATGATATTCACAAGCGATTTTCTGTGATTTTCTTATGTTTTCGTCCGTTTTCATACGTGTTAGTTCATTTTTTTATGTTTTCGTTCGTTTTTATACGTTTCCGAATATCACAAATGATATTCAGAATATCACTTTTGTTTTTCTGAATATCAATGGTTATATTCCAAATATCACTTGTGATTTTCTGAATATCAATTGTGATTTTCATGTTACAAAACATTTGTTGAAAATAACTTATCAAATTTAGAAAATCACTTAAAATATTCATAATATCACTTGTGATACTTTGAATATCACAGAATATTTAATATCCGGAATATCATTTGTGGTACTCATAGTATCACTTGTGATATTCTGAATATCACAGAATATCACTTGTGATATTCAGAATATCACTTGTGATATTCAGAATATCACTTGTGATATTCAGAATATCACGGAAATATCACTAGTGATATTCAGAATATAACTTGTGATATTTAGAATATCACTTGTGATATTCAGAAAATCATAGGTGATTTTATGTGATTTTCTAATGTTTTTGTCCGTTTTCATTCTTCGTCCGTTTTCATACGTATTAGTCAATTTTTTTATGTTTTCGTCCGTTTTTATGCGTTTTCAAATATCACAAATGATATTCAGAATATCACTTGTGTTTTTCTGAATATCACTTGTGATTTTCTGAATATCACTTGTGATTTTCTGAATATCACTTGTGATTTTCATGTTACAAAACATTTGTTGAAAATCACTTGTCAAATTCGGAAAATCACTTATGATATTCAGAATATCACTTGTGATACTTTTTATATCACAGAATATTACTTATAATATCCAGAATATCATTTGTGGTACTCATAGTATTACTTGTGATATTCTCCATATCAAAGAAAATCACTTGTGATATTCTGAATATCTCAGAATATCACTTGTGATATTCACAAGTGATTTTTTGCGCTTTTATTATGTTTTCGTCCGTTTTCATACGTATTAGTCCATTTTTTTTTATTTTTTTCGTCCGTTTTTATACGTTTCCGAATATCACAAATGATATTTAGTGTGTTTTTCAGAATATCAATGGTGATATTCTAAATATAACTTGTGATTTTCTGAATATCTATCATTTGTGATTTTCTGAATATCACTTGTGATTTTCATGTTACAAAACATTTGTTGAAAATCATTTGTCAAATTCAGAAAATCACTTATAATATTCAGTATATCACTTGTGAAACTTTGAATATTACAGAATATTACTTATAATATCCAGAATATCATTTGTGGTACTAATAGTATCACTTGTGATATTCTCCATATCACGTAAAATCACTTGTGATATTCAGAATATCACTTGTGATATTCAAAATATCACTTGTGATTTTCTGAATATCACAGAATATCATTTGTGATATTCAGAATATAACTTGTGATATTTAGAATATCACAGAATATCACTTGTGATATTCAGAATATAATTTGTGATATTCAGAATATCACTTGTGATATTTAGAAACATATTAACGTCTGAAAATTACCAAAAACATTTAAAAACGAATGAAAAACGGACTAAAATGTAAGAAAATGTATGAAAACGGAAGAAAACGTATGAAAGAGTAAAAACATGTATGAAAAGGACAAAAATGTTTGAAAAATGAACGAAAACGAAAAAAAAAACGGATTAAAATGAACGAAAACTTATGAAAACGAACGAAAACGTAAGAAAACGGACGAATGTGTATGAAAACTAACGAAAACGTATGAAAGCGTAAAAACACGTCTGAAAACGGACGAAGACGTAGGTGATTATGGACGAAAACGAAAGAAAACTGACGAAAATGTATTAAAATGAACAAAAACGTATGAAAACTGACGAAAACGTATGAAAACGAACGAAAATGTAAGAAAACATATGAAAACGTATGAAAACATACGTTAACGGGCGAAAACGTAAAATAGCGGACGAAAACGTATGAAAACGGACAAAAACGTATGAAAACGGACGAAAACGTAAGAAAACGTAAGAAAATATATGAAAACGGGCGAAAACAAACAAAAATGTATGAAAACAGACGAAAAAAAACGTGAATTAGAACGAAAAAAAAACGTGGAAAAAAAAGAAAAAAAAAAAGAAGCGTGTTAAAAAAGACAAAAAGAAAAAAAGAAAAAAGAAACAAAAAAAAAACAAAAAATAACAAAAGCTATGTAGCGTAAAAGAAAAAAAAGGAACAAAAAAAAGAAAAAAAAAAAGAAAAAAAAATGTTATAAAGAAAGAAAAAAATGAATAATAAAAAAGACAAAGAAAAAGGGAAAGAAAAAAAAACATGGACTTATGTTTCCCTATTTAATCTTAGGTTAATCCCCACCTCTAGATCAAACTAGATGGATGGTGGGGATTTGTCCTTTGGTATGCACCAAAATAAGAGTATGCATTTGAATTTTCCTCATATATATATACATATATATATATATAGAATGAGGATCATGTAGGATAATACTTAAAATAAAATAGAGTAGGAAGCCAATAAGAGAACGCCATGTGTTAAAGTAGGTTCATTTAATCTCAAAAGGGTTCAAAACGTTTCAAGGGCAATTAGGAAATTAAACCACTCCTCCTAATCTCCTCATTTATAGCCAAAACCTAATTTTTCTCCATAACTCTCCATTATCTCTCTGAACAAAATCAGCCGTCGTGCATCCACCTTTCTCTACAACCATAAATATTTCAAAACAAAACCTTTAATAATTGATCGACGTTTCACTTACACCAAAATAGTACGTTTCAATACATCATCGATCGACGATCAAGAATAGGTTCATGAAAGCCCTCTCTCTGTTATCCGGCCTTCAACTTTAAATAAAAATATATATGACACCATTCAGAAGTCAGAACCCAGTCGGCATCCGCGCATCTCCGTCGAACATAATTTGATTTAGAGTTTTTGAAGTTTACATTGTTATTTTAGTTTTGTATAAGTGTCTAAGCACCGACGGCCAAGAATCGTAAAGCAGTGACCGAGAATGTCGTTCTGGATCGATCGAGTACTGGTACGCATGTGCCATGGCCCTCTTCACGGTTATCGGTTCTCGCTAGGATCCCAACTACGGAGATAAGTGATAAAGGGGTCAAGGGGATGATGTAGACCATGTTCAACCTGTATTTGTTGTTGAAGTTCCCCAAGTAGTAAGTGATGACCAGGCTAAGGAACATATTGCAAAAACTTCTTTCTTATGATACATGCATTATGCATATATGATGGGACGGACAAAGGAACCTCTCTGGCATGGATTATTTGTGGGAAGAATATGCTTTTTATATGGAGCTATCTTTCATTGTTAACTTCACATGCAAATAGACAATAACGGGAAAGTGATGTTCTTGTTGCTACCTTTTTCTCGCCATGCACAATTTATTAGTAATAACTGATTTATGTGTATCATTTTTGTATCTTCATTCTTCTAGTGTATCATTATTTTCATGTACATCCAACATCTACACTCTCATAGACAGAACTTGAACGTCGTTGGTGGAGGGGCCAACTTGAAAAATATTTACTTTAGGAGGAGGGGGAGGGGGCGATATAAACTACGCTGAAATTTTTTATTAAAAATTATTAAAACAATATATAGAAATATATAAATGTACATTGGATCAAAAAATTTGGGAGAGCCACAACCCTCGTGAGTCTGTTATAAGTTCCGTCTATTTACACTCTAGTAATTTATTAGTGTTTGGTGGACTTCTCTGCTCTTGTTTACGTCTCCTATATTAATGTGGGACCTTGAGACTTGTTGTTGGTCTTTTGTTTCAACTTTATCTTGCACTAAATTATTGTTAATATTGTATAATGTATTAATCATCATGTATCTATTTGTAATTGTGCATCAACTGGTAATATAATCAACTTTGTAGATCAGTAGATTTAGGTGTCATATTATGTATCACAAGTTAACGTCACAAACTTTGTGGATTTATATTATGTGTATCAATTTTCCATGTATAGTTTAAGTGTGTATCACAAAATTGTAAGTTGGTGTATAATGTTATACTAGCAGGGTACCCGCGCGTTGCAGCGGCGGGTACACTGAAATAAAATTTTTCGATAAATAATGCATTTTAGTTTATCATGTTCTTTTTGACAATAAATTTACGGATATCTAGAATTTCGTATAGCCCGTGCCCGTTCGGGCTCGAACCCGTTGGCCCGTGCCTGTTCGGGCTTGAGCCCGTTTGGTCCACGCCCGTTCGGGCTCAAGCCCATTTGGCCCTTAGCCCGTTCGGGCTTGAATATTTGTATAATGTGCTTTATTATTTGTAGTAGTGAAATTTAATGCAGAAATTGTGTTTAATTTGGTTATACAATATGCTTGATAATTTTTATTTCTTATGTAAGGGATGTTTTAATAACTGTATTAATTGTATTTATTGACCAGTTAAATAATTAATTATATTAAATAGCATTAATGTGGTATTTTATTGTACACTATGCTTCTTGTCTTGTACGTCTGAAAATTATGTGCATTAAAGTGTTGTACACTATGTTTCTTTTCTTGTAAGTAGTAGTCATTATAGTCATTAATAGTATTGACCACTTTAATATCATTAATGTTGTAAGTCAGAAAATTACATCATGCTTATTCTGTTGTACACTATGCTTCTTTTGTTGTAAATCTGAAAATTGGTTGCAGCTATTGTATATTGTGCTTTAATGGTTGTAATTTTTGGTGAATGGGTGTTTTTAATAGCATTAATGTTGTTTGATGGAATTTTGGTCTTAAAATGACACCACGCTTTATTTTGTTGTACAATATGCTTACTTTGTTGTAATTCTGAAAATTGGGTGCATTAAAGTGTTGTAAATCATGCTTAAGTTCTTGTAAGTCTTAAAATTTTGGAGAGAGAGTCATTTATGCTTTATATGTAGTATAGATAATTTAATAGTTATAATAAATCATTAATTATTTAAGAGAGAGGCAAAAAAAAAAAAAAAAAAAAAAAAAAAAAAAAAAAAAAAAAACTAGGAACGTTCTTCTAATATATCTTTTACAAAAATAAATCCAATTAAATTACTTGAGCGAATATATAGGTTTGATATATACCTTAAATACCCTTTAACATCTTTGAACCCCTTTCATCTTTTTTGAACCCTTAATGACACATGTCCTTCCCTAGTTACTTCCTACACTTCCTATTTTAATCAACTATCCTACAATAACCACCCTATATATATATATATATATATATATATATATATATATATATATATATATATATATATATATATATAACGATTAACCAAAGCTTAAACGTCGATATCATTTTATCAAACACCACCCTCGTTTTTCTACAACGTTACCCTTATCGCCCATCGATCCATCGACGATCGATCACATGCTCACAAGTTATATTTATATATAACTTTGATTTTGAATGTCAAACATTAAAACAAACACGAGTTTTCTTAATAACCGGTCATAGCGATTCAACTAGACTTAGACTATCAAACACTAAGACATGCCATATATATATTATCTAGTTTGTGAGGAGATACGTGCTTCAAACCGAACACAAGCTTTTTCTTTAGTATGCTATACCTGCTGTTAATATTGCTTAAGTAGCTATTGCCAAAAGTCCCTCGATCATGAACCTTAATCACTTGCGAGTGAACGTAAATAATAGTGAATAGATCTATTCGGGACTGACAATCCCCGTTTGAGTCTGCTAGGATGAGCCACTCAAGCGTACTTTATTTAAAAAAACTCATAGGTTACTGGCAAATACCTATCCTGGGGACACTATATACTTTACATCATATTTGATGCCTGTCAATCGTTGCGTGTCATGAGCTTAATGCAATACTTAACCTGATTATTAACTGAATAATCTACTTGTTTTTAACTTGTTAATTGTGAATCGATGCAATTAATGCTTATACCTTATGTTCAACTTTTAAACTTAAACCTATGAACTTCACTCAACTTTTAGTTGACTTTTAGCATGTTATCTCAGGAAACTAAACTGGACTCAAGAAA
The DNA here is from genome assembly GCA_014162995.1 of Artemisia annua. Taxonomy (NCBI): domain Eukaryota; kingdom Viridiplantae; phylum Streptophyta; class Magnoliopsida; order Asterales; family Asteraceae; genus Artemisia; species Artemisia annua. The sequence goes on along the minus strand of LBNU01020182.1, from coordinate 4,755 downwards.
CGGAGTAAGGCATAAAACCTGGCATGGGTGTAAAATAAATGTTTTATCATTCGCTTTTAAATAAAACAAACACGTCATGTGTTGACAAACAATGAAACCTCTTGTATTTTCGAATACTTGATCTTTTGAATGATAAACGTATCTTTTCCAAAACGCCTCATCGAGTCGTTTTCTATGATTATGACTAAGATCCACTACGTAATACCCCATAAAGTCTTCCGTTGTTATCGTTAAATTTTGGGGGGTGTTACATTATATATACTTGTTTATATTGTACAAGAGTAGATTTCACGTAAACTCGAATCAACATTTTTGAAACAAAGGTTTTATAAAATTAAAAAGACATAAAACTATTCAACCCCCCCTTCTAGTTTTCCACAGCTTGATCTACCACACGACCTTCGTGGATATTTCTATCCTCGATTTGACGATAGATACGTGCAATAGAGGGAGAAGTAGTGGGAAGTTGAGAGACTTTAGGAATGTAGTTTTTGGTTTGGGAATGTCTTCGGTGATAGCTTTGGGCATTTTTACCTAAACACGATAATAATAAAATAAAATCAACGTTAAAATATAATACATATGTTGTTATGACATATGTGAAACGTAAACATACTTCGACTCTAAGACCTTAATCCTAAGAAGTAGTTTACTATGTTCCTTACTTTTATTTTTAACTCGTTCTAGATATATTTTACGATGTTTAGCGAGTAGTTATGGGATAATCCAAACGCCCCTTTAAACTTCTTAATATATATTGAAACTTTGCTAGATATACATTAGATTGTATAACTTGCTATTTCTTACGAGTTTCTTATGTAAGTGACATGTTTTGAAAAAGATAGTGTAGATTTTTGACTCAAAAATATTGTTTTTCTAAGTTAAACCAAACGCTTCCTTTCCTAGAAAATTTGTGACTAAAATGTCAATATATATATATGAATTATATATTTAGACGACTCTAAATTGCTAGTTTTATGTTTGTAAACTTGTCAATTTGTTATAAAAATTATATCGACTTAATTTTGACAACTTTCGGACATAATCCAAATACCCTCTTATCGTATACAAAATTATTTTTAATGCATCGAAAAGTATATTTTCATGATTAATAAGTTGTGAGAACACAATGTGATTTGTTTTAACAAGTTTTTATAGCATTATTCAACAATGTATTAAGAAAAATTTCGAAAAGGTGTGTATGAATTTTTTCAAAAATTTTCAACAAGAGGGTTTATGATTATTGGTTTTTAGTGTTAATTATGCATTCTAATCCTATGGGAAGCATTTAGTTATGGAAATCCTAGATTCAATTGAAAGAAAAAAATGAAATTGAAGAAATTGAAATAAAATGCCTAATCTTGATTATGACCAAAATTGGATGAAATTAAATGAAATGTGTTGATCCCAGTTGAGCAGTTGATCTAGTATTATTATCTTAGATAAACTAAGACAATAAGGTATAAAAGCTGACTTGTTTGTAAACTTAATCACTACGCGGAATATAATGATTAACTTAAAAAGAACACGAACACAGGTAATTCACACCTTAAACACTTCAATATAATTAATA
>LBNU01020181.1:42359-65309 GCA_014162995.1 Artemisia annua | reverse complement strand
GTCAAGCTAGGACAAAAGAGGTGGATATGAAGGTTTTCCTTGACGGGCCAGAATGGGATTTTGGAATTTAAAGAGTGACGGCGTCAGGATTCAACCTGACGGCGTCAGATGATAAAGAGTGACGACGTCAGAAAGAATTCTTGCACGAGAAGAAACCAAAGTGGAACCGTCACAAGTTAATCAAGACAATCATAACTTGCGCGTGGAGTAGCTGACACTGTTTTGGCCATAACTTTTGCATACGAACTCGGATTTGAGTGATTCAAAAAAGGAAACGATCGGGACGAAAAGATCTACATTTAGGTGAAGAAAATTTGGTCTTGACGCTGTCAAGGTTGGTCTGACGCCGTCAAGACGGGCCGGGCAGAAAACAGCTTATAAATACAACATCATAACTTCATTATTTGCAAGCCCCAAACCCTAAGTCCGATTCTAGGGTTAGGGTAGGTGTTTTTTCAGCAACTTAGAGGGTCTTAATCACTCCATAAACATCTTGTATTGGTGTGTTGATTCTATCTTAATTATGTCTTCCATTATTATTGTTGCTTGTTCTTCATTGATTATGTTTTGCTAAATCACCTAGTGTTTACCTATGATTGTGTGAAACTTGTGTATAACTAATTAGATCTTATTGATTTCTTGTTGATGTGTGTATCTATCTCCATCAATTTAGGCGTGAAAACTTCAATAGATCTAGTTGGTTTAGTTTATAATTCTTGCTTCCTATTGTTTCTTGTTTTGATTGGGTGATATCGATGTTAGGCGTAAGAAAACTGGCTAATCTCCTATACGGTAACTTGCTTGAATGTCTTAAGAAACATGAACCAAGGTGTACTACGGTTATATGGTTGTATTTAATGCATGAGCGAATTCTAGTGATCCCATGTTAGGAGCTTCTTAGCCGGCTCAACATAGGAGTGAAGTAGGAGCTTATAGAGTTGGGGAAGTTTGTACACACCCCCACGAATGGTATTAAGGAATGCAACCCGTCAATTAAAACAAGGTGTGACAACTCAATAGGTAGAATTGGATAGCTAGCAAGGAGTAATACATCATAGGTAGACATGCTTCACTTCTCTTGTAGAACCCTAGTTTATTTTCCTGCACATTAGTTTAAGTAGTAGCTTTTGGGTTAGTTGATTAACAACTAATTCCGCCCCTTCTTCCAAACCGAGATTTCACTTGCTTTCCTAAAAACATAAAAAATACAAAAAGAATCATCCCTCATCTCTAGACCTAGTAGATAAATTTCAATCCTAACGAACACTATTCTTTGAGTTGAACGATCAATCCCCCGTACTTACCACTTCACTATACTACATCGGTCAGGTACACTGCCGGGTGGGGTTGTAAGCCTCTTGAGATCCCTCAAGAGGTAAAACCTGTTGTAAGGTCGCAAAACCACGCATCAGTTGAACAAATGGAGGGCTATTTCTTTTCACCCTTTTCTTTACTTTTCTTTTTAATTCTTCAACCCCTTCTTTCCCTTTCATTTATTTCTCCTTTTTTCATATCATACCTAAGGACTTCTAATTCTATCTATTGGTGTTGTCCTTGGTAGATCCCTCCGACTCTGGCGGATCATAGTACGGTTTTCCCTAACCTTAGTCAACCTTATAACTCCTTGACTGTCCTATTGTTGCCATTAGAACCAAATGATTGAAATTCTCCTCAAAGTGTTTGTGAATAAAAACTTTTGTTAACACTTTGAGGGTTTTGATTTCATTTTGAGAAAGAATCCCCCTCCACATATGCTCATGAATATTTCTGAAATTTGCATATGCGGGAGGAGTATGCACTTTTTGAATTGATCTATTCTTAATAGACATGTACACGAGGGACACGTTTACGTTGTTAGTTAAAGGGATCCATTATCAGTTTTTAGGTGATAACTAGCCCTAATAACTAACTTGAAGTTGTTAACATTCCTAGAAAGGAAGTTAGACCCGTCAAAGTAAACGTCTATCAAGAGTTTCTCGAAATGGTACATTCTACTCAGACAAGTCCTTCGCGAGACACGTTTACATCACTGGTTAGACCAGCTTGAAGTTATTACCCGTCCCGGAACATGTCCTTTCGACAACTGACTTTTGATGTTTCGTCAATTCGAGGGTTAGATCTGAGTCGAGCTCACACGAGATATAACTTGTCACATCATATTTAAATCACTTTTACATTTCTCCCCCTCAAAAATAGCATATAATGTTATTTTTGTCAAACTTTTGATTGAAATATGCCTTTTTTGAGTCTTATGGGGAGAATTCCAACAAGAACATTTTCATTTGAACAAAAGATCTTTCAAGTACACCTCCTCAAATGGTGAACGATCCTTTTGAGTTTTGAATACGAGAGGGAATGCTTGTTCTTTTGAGAGAATCATGAAAAAACTTAGAAAATTTTGATTGATTCTACTAAAAAATAAGAAGCTTTCGCTCCTTGTTTAGGGATTGAAGCACTGAAGCGTACCTCAGGGTCCTTTCTTTACAAGTGCGGGTTGTACACTGTTATGTATGCACAAGCCAAAATGATATATAAATGAAGATGATAATGAGCAAATTTATAAGATTGTACCATAAAGAGCAATCACAGCAACGGATGATCAGGACGACGATAAGTGAGAATGTTCGGAATCGGTGCCCTTCCTCCAACCAAGCTTTCCATTGTTCGAATATGATTTCTGAACTTCATCTATGATCAATCCTATCCATGAACCTTAAAGCTTCTCGTACATCATCCCTTGTCCAGCCCTCTCTGATTCCTTGGTCATAACTCTTAAGCCTTTGATCTAGCTGAATTCTGATAAATTTGAGCGTCTGATCCCCGAACTTATGAGTTTCATCATATCTCATGAATTTCTTAGCTTCGTCTTTGGCAAAGACGACCCCAAATGGTTTTCTGATGAACGTGCAAGGTTTCATGCCTGGGATTCCTGGAATCTTCATTTGTGGGGCGGTGAAGTTGAGAGAGGTTTGATAACTTTTGACTCCTAATTATGCGTCTTCAACTCTTGCCCGGATGATACATTGACGAGCAAAAACTAGAAGTGAGTTGATGAGGTCATACTGAAGGTTGCCGGGCAAATTCTGAATTTTGCTTTGAACCTTAAGTACATACATATCTTCGATGTCGTTTGGATTCAATCGATGATAGTCAGCTTCACTGAAAGAGTACTCTTTGTCATCACTTCGTCGGACCACAATTTTGTCAAGAAAGTTGTAACCATATCTCTTTTCCGTTTCAGGAATTTCTTTGATGCCAAGAATCCGGTGCTCTGAGTATGGCTTGCCTTTTGATTTGAACGTCAACTTCCATTTGTAAAACCATCTGCGCATCTCCGGCCAGTGATGAGTACCCAAAGATGCTTCGACATTATATTTGGAGACCGATNGAATTTTCCCTTGAACCTTAAGTACATACATATCTTCGATGTCGTTTGGATTCAATCGATGATAGTCAGCTTCACTGAATGAGTACTCTTTGTCATCACTTCGTCGGACCACAATTTTGTCAAGAAAGTTGTAACCATATCTTTTTTCTGTTTCAGAAATTCCTGTGATGCCAAGAATCCGGTGCATTGAGTATGGCTTGCCTTTTGATTTGAACGTCAACTTCCATTTGTAAAACCATCTGCGCATCTCCGGCCAGTGATGAGTACCCAAAGATGCTTCGACATTATATTTGGAGACCGATGTAGAGTACAGACCCCTCATTTGATCTTCAAGATCATCGAGAAGATATGATGCAGCTTTGAACTTGGTAAGAGATGACGCATAACGGTGTACAGGATCGGTGTTGCCATGAATGAGATATTTTAGATCATTGTTGAAGAAGTATTCTTTAGGAATCTTTGGATGATTGGGAGGACCAATGAGAGGTAGAGGTTGAGAAAAGTCTTGATACTTAAAATCATCAGGGTCCGTTGCAGCATAAATTCTATCCCATGAAGGCCTCTTTTCCTATGTGATATTTTCTGACAGTGCACGTGCACATTCTTCAACATTGTATTCAAATTCAAGTTCTGATGTAGTGCATGTCTTGAATTCCATGAAACATGCTTTCCGAATATTCATTAAGTCTGAAAGTAGAAGTTTCTGTGTCTTCATTATCTTCTTGATTCGTTTTGTGAAGCCGATAATAGATCCTTCTAAGGGTACTTCTGACTCAGGAACATCTGGATAAGCATCAACCATTTCATCGAACCAGTTTTATGTTGGAGCAGAAGGATCAATCCATTCTGGGTCTGGAAGAGATGAAGCTTCCTTTCGTGGTTCAGTGATGTTGGCTGGTAGATTTTGTGGGATTTCATACTCGGAACCAGGAACATCCAATTCGTCAGCTTCTTGCATTTGAACATCATCTGCAGAATGCATCTGAACTTCATCTGTGGATTGTACGGGGTTTTCAGCATCGGATTGAAGTTGACTGTTGTAGTAGGGGGTCTAGAAGTGGAGCCAGACGTCCTTTTGCGTTTGCCTTGTTGCTGTGGTTGATCATTTGGATCGTCATGACGTCTCTTTATTGACTTAGTCTTTTTGCAAGACTCACCTTTCTTTTCAGCCTTTCTCATTGACTTAAGTAGTGCTTTTCGAAGATCTTCCTCATTTGGGTCATCCATGATTTCTTCCAACAGCTTTCCCTTTAGATCACTAGCAGATGGTTGATGAGTGTGTAAATACTCATCATTTTGTTCCCATTTGAACCCACAAAAACGACCAAAAACACACAAATGACCACAAAATATTACAAATATCATTGGAATGTGTTTTTATGTGATTCAGGCATAAAAAGATTGAAAACAAGTGAAAAACATGCAAAATATACAAAATTGTCATTTTCAGTCCCTGAAGTATCACAACTGGCAAAACTAGTCCCTGAACTTTCAAGAATTGTCAGAATTAGTCCCCAAAGGTTTTAAATGAATGAAAAGTCAACTTTAGTCCTTGGAAAATCAAACTTGTTCAATATTAGTCCCTGGATAAAAGTTTTCACAATTGGCAATTTTAACCCCTCAAGTTTCAAAAATGGCAAAATTAGTCCCTGGGTATTCAAAACTTGGAATTTAACATAAAATACCCTTGTACTATTCATAAAATATAATTTGGAACATTTTGATAACTTTTGGGAAATTACATATTTAGTCCCTCAAGAATCCAAATATTACATAAATGGTCCCTAAGGTTTATAAAAAGGAAATTTTACAACTTTGGTCCTTGTATTATTCACATATGGCAATTACGGTCCTTGTGATAATTTTGGAAGCTTGCCATATCAGGTCCCTCAAGTTTGAAGAATTACAATTTTGGTCCTTGTTATTTACCTAAAACCAAAGGGATCCTTATCTATTATAACCCAAAACATAAAATAACCCAACACCCTTTTATAAATAAACCCAGCCCACTTACCCAGGCCCAACCTTAACTCAAACCCACACCCTGGTATTCCCTTTCCCTCCTTCACTGTTCACCCGTCTTTCCCACGCCTGCATCACCAAAACCAGGTGGTTTTCCACCTTTCCACCTCACTCCCCCAGCTGTTTAACAACTCCCCTCCACCTCCACAACCTCCCAAACACAATTAATTGCCCTGAAAACCCTCACACGCTACCCATCCAGTGGCAAGACTTTTTGGCGCCAAAAGTTAAATCAATGGCCAAGATGAATTCTAGCCATCCAACGGCTCAGAAATATGATGGGATTGGACCAGAGATCAAGTGGAACCTCAAAAAGACTCTATAAATAGAGAAGGAAGCAGTGTTGAAGAATAGTTAGTGTAACATTAGTGTAAATTAGTCGTAGTAGTGTAATTTCATTTTCAAACCTATAAACCTAGGTCTAAATTGTAATTTCAGTGTTTTTAATGTATTTCTAAACTTGTTTGAAGCATCAATTTAAGTTCTCAAGTCATTTTCAGTTTATGCCATTTTCGTACCAATTTTTCATATTTACTTAAATGTTGTTATAAGTTAATGTTATGGATTATTAGGCTCATATAAGCTCCCAGATAGCTTATCTAAGCTATTAGATACTTTAAAACCAGAGTTGCTTAGAAAATAAAAAATACAAGAAAAAAATACAAAAAAAATAGAGTAAAAAAATAAAAAATCAGTGTGTGAAATGAATGAAGGAAGGAGCATGGATAAATCTGGATTCTCATGGTTTTAGGGCTTTATGGGAAGCTTTAGGATATAGTTGTTCACTTGTTCTTGGACTTTAATCACACAAAATTCTCTTGTAAGCATTTTTCCATATTTTTGGCATTCACTGTTCACCTGCTTAATTATTGCTTATCCTTGTTTCTTTATGCTTATTTGGTGTTGTTTAGTTATAATATTGATTGAAAGTGCCAGCTTGTTCATTAGATTTTCATTGTGCTTATTTCCTTTTTAACTGCCATTATATAGCATAATAATGGTTTATAAGTGTTAGATATCATCATTTGTGTTTTTGTGATTCAATCAGATTATTACATCATATAAGAACCTTGGGAATCATTTTTATGGCTTGAATCAGTGATATACTTTAAAAATCACATAATAGCCTTTATAAAGGTGTGTTTGGCTCATGATTGTTCACTGTGTTTCAGTGACATTTTGCTAGTGTATTTGGTTCATTCATGTCATAAAAGGTCTATTAGAGTCATTTGAACATTAAAATCCAGTGGTCATTTACATTAAAAGTCAAATCTCAATTTTTCTTCTAATTTCATTTCACTGTCATAATCTCTAATAGCATAATCATTCCTTTCAGTTTATAAGTAATTGTTTTAGCTTATTTTGGTCTTTCCTTATCTTATAACATCATTCTCAGTAGATTAGGATCAATCAAAGTTCAATATAGTCAACTTATTTGATTTTCATAAAAAGTCAAATTCAGCTTAGTTTAATTTTTGAATTAAAAAGATAATTTTCTATAGGCTTTAATTTAGAGTTTCATGCTTAGTGTTTTTAGTTAATTAAACTTTTGTTGCTGGTCTTCATCATTATATTTTTGTTTATTTTTTATCTTTTAGTCTAAACTGCTTATTTGGCTTCTACTTTGGGTTGTTTTTCTAAAACCTCCCCTGTGCCAGTCACTTGAGTTCACTTTCTTTGGCTTATAGCTTACTCCATAGTGTAAATTAGCTTGTGACTTTTGTTGTTTTGAAAAGCCCTTCGCTACAAGCCCATGTGCTTATTTTCCATTCTGTACTTATTTTATCTGCTTATCATGTGCTTATTGTTTTCTCAAATATACCCACTACACTGAGTCATCAGTGTAGTGTGGCACTTTTCACAAGCTCAAATCTAGCTTATCTCTTGGGCATAGGACTTGAATCTTAGCTTTTTGGAAAGCTCAGCTACCAAACTCAATATTCCAGTGCTTGTTTTACAAATTTTAGCTTATTTGATAAGCCTGCTTGTGGATTTTAGTTTGTCCCATTTTCCATGTACACTGAGTGATCAGTGTTTGGAACTAATCTCATAAGCTCCTTGAGAGCTTATTAGTGGGCCCCAATCTGATTTCTCTAGCTTTTTGGATAGTTCACATACCAGTCTTGAAGGTTCAAGATTATTTTCAGGCTTCCAAGCTTATTTGTTAAGCTTATCAAGCCCTGCAAAAACTCTTTGAACCTGTGTGTTTCTGTGGGTATTTGGATTTGCTTATTTTTTATTTCCAGCTTATTTTCTTTTCTTTTCTCTTTTCTTTGGCTTCTTTTAAGCCAATCTAAGTTGTTTGTAACCTATTTTCCAGTTTGTGTATAGTTTGAAGCTTTTGTGAGCTTATTTAAGTTTAAATTCTCAAGTTGAGCTCAAAAGCTCAACTGTTTGAGCTCATAAGCTCTTTCTGAGCTTATTTCATTGTTTTAAAAAGTTTTTTTTATAAAAGTTTTATATTTTTAGTTGTTAAGTGTTTTTTTAAAAAGAAAATCAAGAAAAAAATAATAAAAAAAAAAGGTGCAAAAAGGGTGGAAGCTAGATTCGAACCTGGGACCTCAAGCATACCAAGCACACAACACACACACTCAGAACCATTGGCGCCCTAGGGTCTTACGTTTAAACTCTTCCCTTGTTTCTTATTTAACCAATTTTCAGTCTTTTTAGCTTATTTAAGCTTTTAGCTTATACACTGCTTATTAATAAGCACTTGGCAATTTTCTCATTTTTTACAAGTTTCTGCACCTATTTAGTATTTATATAAATTTTCCCAGAATTTTTTATTTTCATTTAGTATTTTTAAAAAATCATAATACTTTATATAGTTTTAAATAAAAATAATAAATAAAATAGTTTTTTGTATTAAATGTTAATCTAGGATAAGCTTTTATAATTTTTCTAAGTCTTATAAGTTATTAGGATTCTGTAAAAAATTATTTTGTAATTTTTACTGTTCATATAATAGGTGTTGTAATTTAAATTAATTAAATAGTTAATTAAATAATAAATAGTAATTATATAAATAGCATAATAAATATATTTTGAGTTCTAAAATAAGTTTTATACCTTTTTAGACTTTTCTAAGTTTTTATTTTATTTTCTAGAACATTTTCTCATTTTCTTTTTAGTTTATTACATTAATAAATAATTAATAACTAGTTAATAAATAATAAATAGTAATTAACTAGACATAGAAATAGTTTTATTTTTCTTAAATAAGTTTTAAGTTGTAATAGACTTTTAGAAATTGAATTTACAATTTTTTAGGATAATCTCCTACTTAGTTGTATATTTAATTTTTTTAAGTAATTAGAAATAGTTTTTAAGTAATAATTATTATATAAATAATTAGATAAATAAGTTTTTAAGTTTTTTTTTTTTTATCTTTTTCTAAGTTATTTTACATTTTTAGAATTTCATTTTCTTTTTCCAAGTTATTTTTCTCATTTTAGATAATTTGTTTTTGTTTTAAATAATTATATTTAGTATTTACTTTTTACTTTTTATTTTAATCATCATTTTTAATTATAGTTTTATATTTTTATTTTATTTAATTTGCATTTAAGTCGTTGTAATTTACAGATTTTAACTTTAGTTAAAGTGATCGATTTTATTCACATACCCCTTTTCATTCAACATATTTTGGTCTCGAATTCGTTGTATTCAGGATATCACATCTCTTGGGACTTATACGACCCGGGGAAACACTAAACTCCTCAGGATTTCATTGCATTTGTGCTCTAGACTTTCAGGGATTCTTTATTACGGTTAGCCATTCACAAGTGGCTAGCTTGTGTAATAAACATGTTGGTTTCCAGCCGATCAATGGTGTAGATGGTAGAGTCTGAACGGTTATTGGAGTTGTCTGAAACATTTATGTTACAACCCTTTCAAGATTATCTTTAACGTATTGTTCCACGGTTGCTGGGAGTTGGTCACGAACAAATTTTCGAACTTCTCCTGGTAATCGATTCTTAACTCTATCTGCCACGGCTGCATCAATGTTGTATACTTTGAATAGTTCAAGCTCTTTCTGTTGTTCTGAAACCTGCCCTTGTAAATTCTTCAATTGTTGTTGTAATGATCTCAACAGACTTGGATGAGCAGCCACTTGTGATTCTTGGGTTTGCTGAGGAGGAAGTGGTTGGGTCATTGAAGGCTAATCCTGAGATGCAGTTACTTGAGGTTGTTGGACTGGAGCAGCAATAGGAACAATCTCATAACTGCCGGTGACATCAACAGTTGTGTCATCCGTTTCTTGATCATCATTCTTATCATCTTTATTACTCTTGGTTTCATTATCACTTTCTTCATCACCCTTCTTTTCTTCTTCACTCATTTCTTTTACTCTTTCATCACTACTTTCCGTTTCTCCTTCAGATTCGTCATTAACAGCTTCGGTATCATCCTTATCTTTGTCACTTTCCTTTTCTTCCCCGTCAGTAGACTATTTTTCCGAACTTGAGGACTCTTCTGCCTTATCGGAATCACCTGAATCATCTGAATTATCTTTTTCTTGATCAGTATCTGATTCGCGAATCATATATGATTTTTTACGAATCATATATGATTTTTACGAATCATATATGATTCTTTCTGGGCGGAAATTAAAAAAAAAAAGTTCGTCGAAAAAAATATTCGTCGAAAGAATATAACAATGCATATCTATAGAAAGATCATTTAATTCTCGTCGCGATGGTATTTTTTTGTAGCTTGAAGATTTACCGTTTGCAAGATATGTTGTTTTGAAAAAAAATGTGAAAATATAAATGGTGGCTATGATTGGTTGATAGGTTCTATGGCATGTATGAGTTCTCCATGGATCTCAACTCTGCATTTCAAATGTTTTATGTCCATGTTTTAGTCGTGATGTATGTGCAAATGAATGTGTAAAGTTTAGATGTTTCAAAATGGGAAGAAGTGGAACAACAATATTTTAGTATATCGGTCTTCCGCACGTTATAATGTCAAAACTTTGCATAAACATAAAATATATGGTGAATGAAACGTGTTTTATGAGTTTCATAAATTATTGTGTCCAGCAACTCTGCAATTATCTTTTCCGAAAGATGTAGCAAGTTTTGATTAGAATGTGTATATGGTGTATAGGATTTATCTAATACATTTGTACACCATATACAACCCTAGCTATACAACGTATGTGATTTATCTAATACGTCGTATAAGGGTTTTGATAAAAAAAAATATAACAATAATTGATTTGGGGCGTTTCAGTAATGCCATCTTCTCACGAGGATTTGCTCGAAAAGTGGAACGAATGTATGAGGTTGAAGGCGAGTAAGTTCCAGAATCTTATCGGACCGTATACAATTTGGGCTCTATATGTTTAGCTAGAAATGAAACGGGTGTTCAATGGTAAATACTCGTGTGCGGAACCCACAATGCATAAATTAAGCTTAAGGTCTCATTAAGCTTAAGGTCTTTTTATGGGTTTCGACTAGCAAGCTATCTTCTATCAAACGTCTTTAACTGTTAAAATTTAAATTTCCGCATGGCTTCTGCAAACCTAAATACGGTCACAAAAGCAAAGTTCAAAATCCAGATAAGAGCACTGGGTGCAGCAACGAAGTGTAGAATAAAAAGTACACGTGAGCAAAGGCCAGCTAGACGGGTCCAACACAACTTTTTGGCCATGATGAAACCAATTGATTGCTACCCACTTCTTGTTTAGATTAAATTACGAAATTCCTTTCGGACAATCTTAACTTCTATCAAGATTTTCCACTGCCTTTACCACAAGCCATAATCTTGCGGGCTAGCCGACTCTTCACTAATTAAAGATATGGTGAGTCGAGTACCATACAATTTTTGGCAAATTGCAAGCCATAAACGGATTTGATGTATCTTTACCAAGAGCCGTTTGCTCCTGGATTAGTCAATCCTTTTGTCGGTTAGACATGGCGGACTGATTTCCAAAAAAAAAATTTGGGTCAAAAATGGGGGTATTAAGGCGCTAAAATGTACAAATGTGATCAAAATTCGCCAAGAATTCCCCCCCCCCCCACACTAGAACTGAATATTGTCCTCAATATTCAAAGTCCCGGCTATTATGCCGAATCCTTGAACGTAAAAAGTTTGGATTGAGGCAAGTGTGGGAACATCATATTTGAAAGTGAGTAAGATATTTAAAGCTTCTTAAATAGAAGCTATCACTTCTTTTAAAAATGATGATGATGATTTTTTTTTTTAATATACAACAGCAGGGGTAATACCCCCACACTTAGGGTGAAAACCCCATATGTATGCTACTGTTTTTGTTTACCGAGTCGCTAGCTTGACTCGACCCCGAATTCATTTGTTCATGGGGAAGTATCATGTGGAAGAGATAATCTCCATCGGACTTTCATTCAAGATGTTTGGACAAACATTTGAAGCATGTGAAAGTTCCACACCGATGAGATGTATTCCCGGCTCAAGATAATGGTAATTAGAAATGCCGGGGTCAAAAACAGTGTCTTCATTCCCGAAGGAGTGAAGAACAGGAGAAGCCACGGGATAGGTGAAGAAAAGAAAGAAAGTCATGATAAAAATCTTGACTAACTCATCATCACCCACAGGAGAATTCATAATATAATGAATCTCATCATTTAAGCTCAATTGATCAAGACATATCCCGGGTGTGTCTAGATCAAAGTAGAAGTTATCATACTCCGGCGGAGATATGATATGAGTGAGTTCACAGGAGAACTCCTCAAAGGTAAATGAATCATATACGGGGAGAGAAATTTGAGAATGAGAAGTGGTACTGCCACTAATCTTCTCTCCCACATGATCAAAAGTGAAGGCTTCAAATTCTGGTATAGAATCATCGGAAGATGTGTCACTATCCTTAATGGGGATAGGAGATGAAATGGGTTTTTTTTTGAAAGCCTCGATTTTAGAAATGAGAAGACTGACATTCAATAATGTAGCACGAAGGGCTTCATCTTTGATTTCAGTGTCAATTTCTTCCTCATTCTCTTCTTCTAAGCTGACTAGCTCAGAAGGTAAATTTTCCATATAAACGATGTCTCCACAAGATAACGAATCGTCATCAGTAGAATCGGAGAACATCTCAACATGATCAGTTGGGAAGATAAGAGGAGGAGGGATATTACACACTTGATCAAGAATTCCCTGTGACTCTCTTGGGATTGGGACAAGGTTCTCAACACTAGACTTTATGAATTCGTCCGATTCCTTTTCAGGAACAGTGTCAAGATGCTCGTCCCCCATGTTTAGAGAGTGAGTGGGAACCTCGGGTGTGATAACAGCAGACTGAGGGAGTCGAGAAGGGCTAGCATACATGGATTTTACAATTTCCATTTGCTCAGCTGCTAGTAATTCTTCCATACTCTTGTCCCTCTGTGGTTCCACAGATTGAATCTCAACCGATGAACTGGATGAATCATTATAAAATTGTAGGATATCAAGGATATCATCATCATCACTGTCATCAGGAATGAAACGGAATCGAGAGCTAGATCTGGCTGCTTTTTCTTTTGCAATGGATTCCCTAATAGATTTTTCAAAGGCATCTTGGGAATTTATTTTAGCAGCTTGCTCTTCAGCTAACAATTCCTCCATGGATTTTGGATTATCTTGGGAATGTTTAATTCCTTTTAAATCTTTCACTAAATCCAGAAGATCAAGGAGAAGATTTTGAGGAAGTGGCAGTGCCTGATTCAATTGGTACTGTGGAGGTTAGTCAGGATACGAAGAGTCGTAATTGCTACAAGGGAATGGATTCCTTGTTTGACAATCAGAGCTGAAGTGTGGACCTCCACAGTAGTCACAACAGCTGAACTGATGTGGCTGTGAGTCGTATGTGTTGTAGTCATAATTGTTATCAGGAACCTGCTCATAGACAAGCGTGTTTCCTGATTGACAATCAGAACTGTAGTGTGAACCACCACAGTACTCACAACAGTAAAACTGTTGAGTCTCATAGTGTGGTAGCTGATGGAATAAATCGGTCATGTCATGGTAGGAATAGGGATTCTGGTTATAGACAGACCCGTTTCCTGATTCTACCATGCCACAACTGGGGCAATTACCACCATTATAAGGATTACCACACCATTGATAATCAAGAAGGTGAGGATGAGACATAGAAAGAATCAAATGGTTAGAGAGGGTAAGGAATAAAGAATCAAACTGATAAGAGGGATAAGAAGAATATTTTGGGGATTTTTGATAAACATATTATTAAAATAAGAAAGAAAATCTTTTTGGGTTTTTTGTGTTCGTTGAAAACTGAATTAAAATGTTTTTGGAAATCGTTTTGAAAAAACAAATCATTTCCTCGTAGATCACACTAAGTAATCTTTGAGTAATCTGAAATGGTAAAATTTTATGATTCGTTTTGATTTTATGCGAAAATAAGAAAATATGAACAAAGGTGGTAATATACAAAGGATATGAATATCTAGAATCACTAATCTGCAAATTGTTTAGAATACGCGCACAACCTCCCCGGCAGCGGCGCCAAATTTTGATTGGCCCTGAAACGGTCAACTAAAGTCAACCATTGATTTGGTCAACTAAATTCAAGCCATTTAGGGCTCAATGCAAACCAAGAGGAGTATAGAATATCCCCGGGTCGTTATGTCCCGACGAGGTGTGAATGGTACACAAAACGGATTTGTGATCGGGTGATTTTGAACAGGAACAGGGTTAACGGATGAGTGAACTAAGGAAATGTAAATGAAATAGCTTAAACAAGCTATGAGAACAAATACTAGAAAGCAAATTACCTAAAGACGTTTAAAAGCTAAAAAACGCGAAAGTTACATTAAAATTACGTTAATGTACAAAATAAAAAGTAAATTTCGTCCAATACAACTCCCACGGATGTGAAAATTATATATTTGGAATCCTAAAAGTGAAAGAAAATTATTGGAAAATTAAAATAATTTTTACAACTAATTAATTAATTACTATTAATTAAAAACTATATTAAACTATTTAATAATACATTAAATATTAAGAAAACACAAAATTAACCTAGAAAAAAGGAATTAAGATTTTGAAAAATCTAAAATATTATAAAACTAATTTTAAAACTGAAAATATCTTTATTACACTATTTATCTATTTATTATTAATTATTTACTATTTATTAATCATTAAAACTACTTTTGATTTATTATAAATACTAAATAAACAAAAATAAATCTGAAACTTTACCAATAATTCTAAAATATAATAAAGAACTTAAGAAAAATAAAATTAACTGAAAAAAAACTAGAATAAGCAAAATGGGCAATAAGCAAATGCAAATAAGCACTTATAAATAAGCACTTAGCAAGAAAAGTTGCCAAAAGCTCCAAGACAGTTCAAACAACTTAAATGAGCTTAAAACAAATTAAATCACCCAACAAGATACTCAGAATAAGCCAATAAGCAAAATCCAAATACTGTTAACAACACAGAAATGAGACAGCTTTTGATTGCAAAATAAGCTAGGGGCAAAAGAGCTTAAGCTCAGAGAAAGCTAGTAATCCTCTAGACAGATAGAAGAGCTTTCCAAAGAACCAAATATGAACTTTTGAGACCCACTATAGAGCTCACAATGAGCTTGTGGAATGAGCACTTTACACTGATGACTCAGAATACAAGGTGAGATGAGACAAAATAAACAAGCAAAGTTAAGCACTTAAATAAGCAAAATAATGAAAAATAAGCATATGCACAGTGTCCTAGCCAGAAGGGCTTCTAGAAAAACCAAAATTCACAAACTAACAAGCACTGATTAAGCTTATGCAAGCTTATGAAAGTGACAAGTTCACTGTGTACAGAGCATACCTCTGAAAATTTGCTAAATGGAAAGCACTAAATAAGCAGTTTAACATGCAAACTAAAAATCATGAAAAATACTACTAACAAGACAAGCAACCAAATATTAAGAATCCAAAAGCACAAAACTCAATTCCTAATATTAAGCCTTACATGAAAATCCAAAGTTTATTCAAAAACTTTTTTCTAAGAACTTTTGACTTTTAGAGATTTTATACAAGTTGACTAAACTGAGATTTAATTGATCCTAGATGATTATACATACAATATTAAGCTAAAATGAAACTAATATAAGATATATTAACTAATTATACACCTGTGATTATGATTATGCAGCTAAACTTCTAACAGGTTTGAAAATATTGAAGATTAAAATGAAATTTGACTTTTTCCCTTATAAACTACCAATGATATGACTTATTTGCTCTATATGATCCTATTGCAATATGTTTAAACCAAAAGTTTAGCTAGAAAACAAATAAAACACAGAATTACATCTAGATCCAAACAGTCCTTAATATGGCACTTTAACTAAGTTTCTAAGTTTTAAGCTTAGAATTACCAACCTACTGATTAAACCAGATTACTTGACTAAATTAAAGAGTAAATGCACATTAAAATACCACAAATAACTACAGGAACTCAGTAGTGTAGATTGAACTATTTAAAGGCAGTAGGAGTACAACTTCTACACTAGAGCTTATAAGAACACAAAATGAGCATGCAAACAACTACAATAAGCTATACTAAGCATGAATAAGCAAATTGGATAGTAACTAAACTAACAATAGAGTAAATGCAGAAACTTACTAAGGAAACTTACTTGTTTTGAAGACTAAATGAGATTATGCTAAAAGGGCCTATGAGCTCCAAACAAAGAACCAAGTACTCACACTAATCCTACTGCCTCCCATGAGACACTAAACCAAGGCCTTCCACAGCTTCTTGCTTCTTCTTCATTTTTTTTCTTTATTTTTCACTATTTTTCTTATTTTTGAGATTTTTAGTAATACATGTAAACATGAGATGTGAATGTTAAAATCTACCTTTACTGATCCCAAAATTACTTATGAAACAATAACTAAACCACTTCAACTCTTATTAAGCCGAATTGAGATTTTAGAGTAAAATGAGCAAATTTGCAATTGAAACAAGTGAATTTTGGAATTTGATTCGGTGTAACTTGAGATTACACTATAAAAGATTAAATACAATTGAGTTTAGAAATTAATTGTAACTAGAAAATTAAAGTTACACTAATACGACATTGGATTATGCTACAAACTAAACTAACTACTACTACACTACTTAGCTAACTTCTGGCATTCTTTCTTCATTTATACTCTTCAATATGGCTTCTTGGAGCATTCCCACTTCTTTCCTAAACCGTTGGATGAGTTGTTTTGATCCTGGCCGTCAATTCATTTTTGGCGCCAAAAAGTTATAATCACTGTTTTGGTTAACTTGGAAGAGTTTTTGAGCAATTAATGCTTCTTGGTATGTAGTGTGAGGTGGAGGGGACATGGAGTGGTGAGGGTGAGTTGGAGGTGAGGTGTGGCAGGTCTTGTTGCAGGAAAGTGGGAGGGAGAGGGTGAAAGTTTGACTTTTAGGTTTGACCCTGGTTATATAACCAGGGGTGTTGGGTTTGTAGTTGAACTGGGCCAAGGGAATGGGATGGGCTGGTGGATTTAAGGGGTATAATGGGTTGTGGATTTGTTTTGGGTTTAGTAAACAAGGGCCTGTTTGGTTTGTAGTAAAAACACCACAAGAACCAAAATTGTAACTTTCTGAAAATGAAGGGTTAGTTCTGCCAAAATCCCAAAGTTATGCCAAGGATCTATTATGCCAAGTTCCAATAGTACAAGGACCATAAAAACAGTTTTCCATTTTTGAAAACACCCGAGGACCTTAAATGACATTTTTCAAAAGTTGAGGGGCCAGTTTTGCCATTTTTGCAAACTTGAACTCCAAGGGCAAAATTTGTCATTTCAAGATTCCTGGGGGACTATTGTTGACTTTTCTTCAAAATATTTTATCCAAGGGCCATTTCTGCCATTTTCTGAAAGTATAGGACTGATTTTGACAATTTTGCAATTTTGCTTAGTTTTTCGTTTGTTTTCAATCCTTTACACCTGAAACGCTTAAAACACACTCAAAAGATATTTTTGACATTATTTGGTCGTTTTCAGGTGTTTTTAGTCGTTTTGGTTCGGAAAATGGAATGAAAGATATGTGTAAAAAGGCACATATCAATGCCATCACAACATCATAATCGTTTACCTCAGCTACTGTGTCAGTGTCAGTTTAAATGAGAGACATTTGTGATAAGCGAGTGACACTTGATTGTGGATCTTTCAAACTGACAATGGTGATTTGATTTTGGTTTAAGTAAAAGTTCTCGATTGTTTTTAAAAGTTCTCAATGGGTAAGAAAATTTCTTGATGGACTTTGTTTCATGATGTTAAGTTCCTTTCTATTAAAATTTAATAAGGTTTTTTCTAAGTGAAGCACTACTTTACGTGATGAAAGGTTCTCAATTCGTATACTTGAAACAAGTTCTTGATAGTACAAAAATTTCTCAATGGTTGGCTAAGAAATTTCTCGATGGATATTTTTTCTTGATGTTAAGGTCCTTGCCTAAAAAATAAAAAAAATAAAAATAAAAATTCTCGTAGGTCCTGAATTACTCGTAGAAAAAATTTCTCGATGTCACGTCACCTAATTAATGGAGGTCCAACTACACTTAAAAGTTCTCGATGACACGTAACTAACTTAAAAGTTCTTGTAAGAAAAATTCTCGTAAGACCTAAGTTTGCCGTAGAAAATTTCTCGATGTTACGTCACCTAGTTAGTGGAGGTCCAACTACACTTAAAAGTTCTCGATACCATGTCACTATCGAAATACTTTTTTTGCATTTCAAATGTTTTATGTCCAGGTTTTAGTCGTGATGTATGTGCAAATGAATGTGTAAAGTTTAGATGTTTTAAAATGGGAAGAAGTGGAACAACAATATTTTAGTATATCGGTCTTCCGCACGTTATAGTGTCAAAACTTTGCATAAACATAAAATATATGGTGAATGAAACATGTTTTATGAGTTTCATAAATTATTGTGTCCTGCAACTCTGCAATTATCTTTTCCGAAAGATGTAGCAAATTTTGATTAGAATGTGTATATGGTGTATAGGATTTATCTAATACATTGTGTACACCATATACAACCCTAGCTATACAACGTATGTGATTTATCTAATACGTCGTATAAGGGTTTTGATAAAAAAAATATAACAATAATTGATTTGGGGCGTTTCAGTAATGCCATCTTCTCACGAGGATTTGCTCGAAAAGTGGAACGAAGGTATGAGGTTGAAGGCGAGTAAGTTCCAGAATCTCATCGGACTGTATACAATTTGGGCTATATGTTTAGCTAGAAATGAAACGGGTGTTCAATGGTAAATACTCGTGTGCGGAACCCACAATGCATAAATTAAGCTTAAGGTCTTTTTATGGGTTTCGACTAGCAAGTTATCTTCTATCAAACGTCAATTTAACTGTTAAAATTTAAATTTCTGCATGGCTTCTGCAAACCTAAATACGGTCACAAAAGCAAAGTTCAAAATCCAGATAAGAGCACTGGGTGCAACAACGAAGTGTGATTCGCCATTCATACGTGGCCCCCTCGCCACCCTCTTCATGCCTCTTCACCACACCGCCCCGCCTCTTCATCCCTCTTCATTTGCTTCTTCTTCGTCTGCACGGCGAAGCATGTTATCTGACATATTTGTAATTTTTTTTTTTTTTTTTTTTTTTTTTTTTTTTNATAGCACTTCATCTTATTATCTTAGAGGCTTGGGTGCAGCAACGAAGCATGCCTCGCCACTTCTATGTGGAGGCTCTTCATCCCTCTTCATGCCTCTTCATTGTACCGCCCCGCCTTCTTCATCCCTCTTCATTTGCTTCTTCGTCTGCACGGCGAAGCATGTTATCTCACATATTTGTACTTTTTTTTTTTTTTTTTTGTGAGTGTAAAATAAAATATAGTGTAAGTGGTGGGCCCCAGATGAGTAAGTTGAGGTTAATTGTTGGTGAGGAAGGGGTTAGTTGTGAAGAAGTGTTCGGGTGATGTGGCACAAGTGGGGCCCAAACGAAGAGCTTGAGCTCTTTACCACACCTAGTGCTCTAATATGTAAATTTGTGAATTTTAGTTGTGTACTTGTTACATTATCTTCGTGCATTTAGATATTTCATATACCGTGATGTCAACTTAAAGATGAAGAACATGCAACGTAAAACAGAATTCATGTGTTCAGATGATATCCTTGTGTCTCCTTATTACAGTATACGTGATTTACTCGTATTAACTGTGTCACATGTTAACAAAGACCGTCAAGTATATCCTATCCCCTAGGAAATATTATTGGTTGTTCTAATACATTATAAATATAATTGAAACATAACGTATTTTTCTAAATCTCAGTGGTGAATTGGCATTATGGTATTCAAAGATATGCAGATTCTCGTATATCCATTGCCGTGACTTACTTTTTACTTTATTTTTATTTTATTTCTGCAATTACCTTTACTTTTTAACTTTATGAAAAGTTATTGGAAGTTGAAGCAAAATCATAAAATAATGTATTAGATTATATACAAAGGATGCTTTTAAGGTAAATTAGCCAGAGAATGAAAGAATTTTGTTCAACTCCATACAAAAAATAACATGCCTATAATATTTAAATATTTTACATGAAAAAGTTTTTTAGATCATTCGATTTTTTCTTATCTTCATGTAAAATTCTCTACATGCTTTTTTATGACAAATGGTCAATAGGTGGCAGTAAAAGTTTTTTCAATACAGTTATTTAATACATGACTTAAAAAGAAAGACATTAATTTTTTAAGAAACATTTATCCCTTGTAAAATTGACTATAAGTGGAACTGAAAATGATTAAAAATTTAATTTGACAGTGAATGATCATTAATAATGAAATATTAGGATTGTGATCAAACATAGCAAATTCACGATGACATTAATGATAAAACAGCTAGTATAAAACTACTAATAAGTTGACAATCAAGCTAATATATTATAAAATGAAGCTTATAATATAAATAAACCAATAACTTAATGTTGTTTTAGCTCAGTAATTTACACATGCATCCTTTCATGTAAAAATTCATGTTATGAAAGGATGGAAGCATGCTCTCTGTTATTTGTGTGGCTTTTCCAGAATCTTAAAATTATAAATATGAAGTATGACTTAGTATCAAACGAGAAGAAAACTTAAAATGAGAAGAATGAGAAATAACTATAGCCACACATTAAAAATGCATTGACTTGAATTAGATGCATCTCTAATCTTTTAGATGCACCCTAATATACTTTCTAGCAAAAAATTAGATGCATATACATATATTAGATGCATTTCATCAAGTTAGGCGAATTTTATGTATTTTTCGTCCACTGCGGGTTAAATTTGTTGCTAGTACTACTTGCATCATTTTCACTTCAAAGTCACTTTCGAAACTAATTGAGACGCATCTAAATGAATAGAGATGCATCTAATTCAACTGGATGTATCTCAAATGTGTAGTTATAGCTATTTCTCATCCCTCTCATTTTAAGTTTTCTTCTCACTGGATCCTTACTCTATGAACTATTAGCTATTGCCCCCTATGTTATGTCAGTCTCAAATTCATACATGGTACATACCATGCATCCAATACATTATACATGGATACACACAACACACACAAGGACGAATCCAGAATTTTTAAGAGGGTGTTGCACAAAAAAATGTTGGGCTAGCTAAAGTTACACCATAAGTAACGAAAGTAGCAAAAAAAAATTTGGGGGTTGCACATAACACAAAAACAGCAGTTTTAAAATCCTTTTGCACTTCGTGACCTAAAATCGGGTGCAGCCCGTGCCGCACCCGACATACAAATGGGTCCGTCCATGAATACACATATCATAAATTTTGGTATGTCTACTTAGGACAGTGGTTAAATACTATTTAATATGTTATAAATTTCATTTATAGATATAATTTTATTTAATTGCTTGAGATTTTTTGTTGTCTCACCGAATTTACTCTTATCAATATGAGTTGAGTTATTTAAAAAACCAAACATTCCTCACATACCAAGGGACTCATCCCCACCATCCATCTAAAAAGAAATCAATGGTTGAGATTAAAAGCATTTAATATTTCACCCAATTTTTATAATTTAATTATCTCTTAAACCGTTAATCGTTAAGCGAAAATAATTATACCATCGCGATGAGCATTTAAATATCTTTCTATAGATATGCATTGTGATATACTTTCGACAAAAAAAAAAATTTTCGTTTTTTTCACGTTTTTTTTCATGGCCGAAAAATATCATATGTGATATATCATATATGATATTACATATCATATATGATATTGCATATATGATATTGCATATCATATATGATATGTAATATCATATATGATATATCATATGTGATTTTTTCGGCCACGAAAAAAAACGTGAAAAAAACGAAATTTTTTTTTTGTCGAAAGTATATCACAATGCATATCTATAGAAAGATAATTAAATGCTCGTCGTAACGGTATATTTTTTTTCGATTAACGATTAAAGGTTTGAAAGATATTAATATTTGAAAAAAGAGGATGAAAGTGGGTTTTTTAAATTGTTGGGATTAATCTCATCCATTAGATCAAATAAAGATGGAGGGGAGATGAATGGTGGAGATTAGTCCCTTGGTATGTAAAAAAATATTTGGTCCTTAAATGATCTTATATCTATCAATATTTACGTAATAGAAGTTTTAATAAGAATTATCAAAGGAAAAGAACAAGAAATGTTATTCATCTAATGTAAAATAAAGTTGCGTAGAAACTCGATAAGTTAATACTTAACTAATAGAAATTTTTTTGCAATAGCAATTTTACAAGTCTCAGTTCATTAATTTATAATTAAAATAATATGGATTAAATAACTATTTTAGTTAATAAATTAAAGTGGTCGCATAAGTACTAATTTATAGATATTTTCTTCTAGTATATAAAAAACTTAATAAAACTTAACCAATGTCTTTACAATCCAAGTTAGATAAGGAGAGTTATTTCACATACCAAACTTTCTTACATATCAAGTGACTCATCCTTACCATCCATCTAAAAAGAAATCAATAGTTGAGGCTAAAAACATTTTAATATTCCACCATTTTTTATAATTTAAATATCTCTTAAACCGTTAATCGTTGAGCGAAAATAATTACACCATCGCGAAGAGCATTTAATTATCTTTCTATAGACGGGCAATTTGATATACTTTTGACAAAAAAAAAATTACGTTTTTTCACCTTTTTCTCGTGGCAAAAAAAACATGAAAAAAACGAAAAAAAAAAAAATTTGTCGAAAATATATCAAGGTGCCTATCGATAGAAAGATAATTAAATGCTCGTCGTAACGGTATATTTCTTTTCGCTTGACGACTAACGGTTTGAAAGATATTAATATTTAAAAAAATGATGAAAATGAGTTTTTTAGATTGTTGGGATTAATCTTATCCCTTAGATCAAATAAAGATGAAGGATGGAGATTAGTCCATTGGTATGTAAAAAAGTTTTGTCTTCAATGATCTTTTATCCAAGTTAGATAGACAAACTCAAAAAATTATGTCGGATATATATATATATATATATATATATATATATATATATATATATATATATATATTTTA
>LBNU01020181.1:10790-42029 GCA_014162995.1 Artemisia annua | reverse complement strand
TTTGTGTGGCTTTTCCGGAATCTTAAAATTATAAATATGAAGTATGACTTAGGATCAAATGAGAAGAAAACATAAAATGAGAAGAATGAGAAATAACTATAGCCACACATTAGAGATGCATTGACTTGAATTAAATGCATCTCTAATCTTTTAGATGCACCCTAATATACTTTCTAGCAAAAAATTAGATACATATACATATATTAGATGCATTTCATCAAGTTAGGCGAATTTTATGTATTTTTCATCCACTGCGGGTTAAATTTGTTGCTAGTACTACTTGCATCGTTTTCACTTCAAAGTCACTTTCGAAACTAATTGAGACGCATCTAAATGAATAGAGATGCATCTAATTCAACTCGATACATCTCAAATGTGTGGTTATACTATTTCTCATCCTTCTCATTTTAAGTTTTCTTCTCACAGCTATTGCCCCCTATATTATGTCAGTCTCAAATTCATACATGGTACATACCATGCATCCAATACATTATACATGCATACACACAATACACACAAGGACGGACCCAGAATTTTTAAGAGGGTGTTGCACAAAAAAATGTTGGGCTAGCTAAAGTTACACCATAAGTAAGGAAAGTAGCAAAAAAAATAAAAATAAAAAGATAATAATAAAAAAAAAAAAAATTGGGGGTAGCACATAACACAAAAACGGCAGTTTTAAAATCCTTTTACACTTCGTGACCTAAAATCGGGTGTAACCCGTATTTTTTTGTGTGGCTTTTCCGGAATCTTAAAATTATAAATATGAAGTATGACTTAGGATCAAATGAGAAGAAAACATAAAATGAGAAGAATGAGAAATAACTATAGCCACACATTAGAGATGCATTGACTTGAATTAAATGCATCTCTAATCTTTTAGATGCACCCTAATATACTTTCTAGCAAAAAATTAGATACATATACATATATTAGATGCATTTCATCAAGTTAGGCGAATTTTATGTATTTTTCATCCACTGCGGGTTAAATTTGTTGCTAGTACTACTTGCATCGTTTTCACTTCAAAGTCACTTTCGAAACTAATTGAGACGCATCTAAATGAATAGAGATGCATCTAATTCAACTCGATACATCTCAAATGTGTGGTTATACTATTTCTCATCCTTCTCATTTTAAGTTTTCTTCTCACAGCTATTGCCCCCTATATTATGTCAGTCTCAAATTCATACATGGTACATACCATGCATCCAATACATTATACATGCATACACACAATACACACAAGGACGGACCCAGAATTTTTAAGAGGGTGTTGCACAAAAAAATGTTGGGCTAGCTAAAGTTACACCATAAGTAACGAAAGTAGCAAAAAAAATAAAAATAAAAAGATAATAAAAAAAAAAAAAAAAAAAATTGGGGGTAGCACATAACACAAAAACGGCAGTTTTAAAATCCTTTTACACTTCGTGACCTAAAATCGGGTGTAACCCGTACCACACCCGACATACATATGGGTCCGTCCATGAATACACATATCATAAATTTTGGTATGTCTACTTAGGACAGTGGTTAAATACTATTTAATATGTTATAAATTTCATTTATAAATATAATTTTATTTAATTGCTTGAGATTTTTTGCTGTCTTACCGAATTTACTCTTATCAATATTTACGTAATAGAAGTTTTAATAAGAATCATTTATATAATAAAAGAATTACATCATTTCGGAATATTTTTACAAAACCCTTCTCATTGAAAAAAAAATTAGACCAATACGAGAGCTCGATATCATCTGAACACATGTGAATTTATTAATGAGTCCAACTACTAAACTTGCCCCTCTAAATTTAATCCAAAAAAAAGAAAACAAAAAAATGTTATCGAAATTATCACCTTTCCTCATAGATTGAGAGTTCACTATTTTAATAACGCATATCACCCATAAAGAAGCCACGGAAATAACAAAAATACGCTGCTTCTTCGCTAAAGATGTGGATCATGAGCTCAACTACTCTCACCAATCATCGATAAAGTCAAGGGTTTAGGGTTTAGGAATTGTAGCATAGATATGTCACACGACACACGAACAAGCTGCCATATACTAAGAGCATTCGAGCAATATCACAAGCAAAAAAGATATGTTGACTTGACTCCATGCTTCCATGACACGACGGACATGAAATATCTTGAATTTCCATACATAGAGAAGAAAGATTCAACCGATGAGGAAATCTATCCAAGAAATGCCAAAGGAATATGTTAAATTTCCGGGGAAGCATTTTTTTTCCCATATCGTCAATGGAACCAAGAAGGCAGAAAACGGTCATCTGAAAATCGACGCGTGACTTCAACATAAAACACACCATCATTCGCTAACGACCAAACACATGCATATGATACAGAAGTTATCTCCATGTTTCCAATTTCAACCATTAACGCATTAAGAGAGGACATATTATGAGTCCCCAACTCCGATCTAGACCAATTCCAACGCCATTCTCCATTAAAGATACGATTAATAACCAAACAATCATTGTTTCTCTCCAAACGAAATAACCGGTTGTACCGAAGATATAGGGGATAATCCCCAACCCACATGTCCATCCACAAACGAATTAAGGTGCCACAACCCATTTTAAACCGTAACGAATCAGTCGGAAGAACACCACTTGAATACAAATGATTAGAAGAACCTTCATCGCCATTTTTGAAGCAACGCGAGGTTAAAAGATTTCAAACTACCAATAACCAAATCGACTTTATCGAACAAGGCCATAACATTTGGCACTTAATCCAATCAATTTTTTTTCGTTTCTTGAGACCCCCCTCCCCCAAGAAAAACGAAGCATGAAGACTCTCCATACTCTTCAAAACAGTTTCAGGCACTTTGAAGATAGAAAAATAATAAATGTCGAGACTTCCTAACACCGATTTTATTAACGTCAGACGACCACCAATAGAAAGGAGAATAGCCTTCCATGAAGACAGCTTGTCATGAAACCGGTCTATTAAAGTCTTCTAGTTTGCCGTATGATTCATATTAGAACCGATAGGTAACCCAAGTAAACAAACGGGAAGGTACCTGCTGCACATCATGTTATACTCGCCATACCATTCACCTCATCTAAAGAAATGCCACAACCATAAACATTAGATTTATTAATGTTTANCTCTTCAAAATAGTTTCAGGCACTTTGAAGATAGAAAAATAATAAATGCCGAGACTTCCTAACACCGATTTTATTAACGTCAGACGTCCACTAATAGAAAGGAGAATAGCCTTCCATGAAGACAGCTTGTCATGAAACCGGTCTATTAAAGTCTTCCAGTTTGCCGTATGATTCATATTAGAACCGATAGGTAACCCGAGTAAACAAACGGGAAGGTACCTGCTGCACATCATGTTATACTCGCCATACCATTCACCTCATCTAAAGAAATGCCACAACCATAAACATTAGATTTATTAATGTTTATTTTGAGACCAGATGCCAAGTAGAAAACTGTAAGACACGAATAATATTATCCATATCTTGAGAGCTCCATTCCGTGGTAATTACAACATCATCGGCATAGAATAAATGAGATAGATACACGGCAAAAACATCAAACTTTATACCTCGGATCAAACCAGAACTAACCGCATCAGATATAGCAATATGAAGCCATTCTATCACAAACAAAAACAAGAACAGAGAAAGCGGATCACCTTGTCTCAGGCCGTGTTTAAGCGAAAATTCGGAAGTTGGACTACCATTAACTAAAATGGAAGTCCTAGCCGACTCTAAACATGCTTTAATCCATACTTGCCACTTCAAACCAAATCCAAGATTGTTTAAAATGAAATCTAAGTATTTCCAACTTACCGAATCATAGGCCTTTTCAAAATCCATTTTAAAAATCAACATCTTCTTGTGTCGCTTTTTGTACCAATCAATCACCTCACTAAGCATAAGTAGACCGTCTAGAATTTGTCGAACCGAAATGAAAGCGGATTGCTCATGACTAACAAGTTTTCTAACAACCTTAGATAATCTATTTGCTAAAATTTTAGCATTGATCTTATAATGATTACCAATGATAGAGATAGGCCGAAAATCATGAATATGAATTGGATTACTTACTTTCGAAAGAAGAGTAATAAAAGCCTAATTGGAACCCATCGACATCTTGCCAATTTCAAAAAAGAAAGACACAAATCCATGAATATCCATCTTGACACCCTCTCAGTACATCTCAACAAAAGCAAACGAAAACCCATCGGGACCGGGAGCTTTATCACTACCACAATCCCATATTGTTGTCTTGATTTCATCTATAGAAACGTCACCTTCTAACTGGATCCGATCCTCAGAATTAAGGTCCGAAAAGACTCCTACCGGGCTAAAAGAAACCAACGACTCATTTGCTTGAAATTTCTCCTTGTAAAAATTAAAAAAATACGTCTTTAACCTGATAAGGCTCCGATATCCAATTCCCCTCGTGCAAAATTCCTTGAATAGATTGATACCTCTTCTTTTGTTTCAACAAACCGTGGAAAAATTTAGTGTTTTCATCACCCTTAATGTCCTATTGATACACGCCTTTTGAACCGTATCCATAGCCTCAAAATTCTCTAAGTCCGCAACTTCCTGAAGAATCTTAGATCTTTCCTCACGTTCGTTCAAAGAAGCAATACACGACTCAATCTGTCGGCTATATTATATTATAAGTATCTAACAAAACTTGCGTTAAGCTATATTTTGTTATAAGAAATTAAGAAGACACGATCGCTAACGTCTTCTAAATGGTATACTTCGACTATATTAACGTAATGCCTTATGTAACATTTCCAAAAAAAAGTTATATAAAAGTTTCGTATCATTTATATATCTGCGTCGAATAAAAACTCTGTTAACTTATACAAGAAATAAAAACTCCACTTATTAGTGTAATATTAAAACATACACACATAAATATAAAATAGAGTATATATGCAAACAAATATCTTTTAGTTTTTGAAACATGTACAAAAATCACAAATACCTTGGACCAGAAAATCCAAACAAAGCTAAAACGTAGATTGTAAATTTTGTACAATATTACTCTATAAACAAATCTGATACTGATTGCTGTATACATGTTAACAACAGTTTCTAAGCAACACATGACAATTGACATGTAATATAAATATTTTATTTTTTGTAAGACTTTGTTTTAAACAAAGTTGTGTAAAACGTATATATCTTTATAACGTGTACATGTTTTATGTCAATGGATCGTTATAGTATACACCAAGAATTACCAAAAGTACCAATTATGCATCGAAGAATTTAATATGGCTTATTCAAATCAAACATAAAATGGGCTTATATAGAAAAAAAGTTATGTATTATGTACGATTAGTAATATTTACTTAACACATTCATTGTGTCTGCTAAAGAATAACTTTGACTTAAGAAAACACATTCATAAAAAAAATTGGACCTCAAAAAGTCAAGTACTAATAAATTTCTTCTAATCAATGAATTTACCGTAACATAGCCCGTATATCAAATAGTAGTAAAAATGACTACGTAACTAAATGACCAATGCCATTTCTTTAAAAGGATAATGCACATAGAGGCACCAGAGTTTTTAATTTTTAACAAATAAGCCACTTTTTATTGAAATAAACTTATAGGTCGTCTAACTATATATGTTTATTTTTATTTTACATCAATTCCAGCCGAACTTATGCCTAAAAACTATAAAATATAAATAAGAACTAGCCTCTAACTTATCCTAGGAAGACGAATGAAAGTTTGATGTGAAATACCGATTATACGATTAATTTAAGTGTGAATTTATATTATTAAAAGTAATTTTGAAGGATAAAATTGAAATTTCGCGATGTTTTTTATCCGTATTGGTTTACTATTTTAGTGTTACGTTCATTCACGTTATTCGATAATTATCCAAATTAAATTTGATCAAAATCAGTGTAAACACGATATATACGCAATTTGGTGACCTATTAAGTTACTTTCGATAAATGGGTAGCCGATATGTTATCTCAATAAACTATTTTTTTAGTTCACATTTCCCATAAAAAACATTCTAATCGACAAAATAAAAGCAAGACACAAAATAGGTAACACAGCTTTTATAACCAAAAAGAGAAGCGACATAAACTCACAAAATCAAACATAAATACACACCCATTTAAACCACAATACCATTACATATAATTAATACTCAAATTATATGCAGAATTAAACTCATGTCCCTTTTTCAAATTTCTTTTATCTGGGCATGCTTAATTTTGTATAAATTGAAGTGGGTCTGTTTCAGAATTTTATAAAAGTTTTTCATGGTTTTTTCTAGGTGTGACTGATATTTTTTTATAAAAATTTTTAAAAATTTATGATGCCTGGTTCAAGCTCTGTTGTGCCTGAAAAGTTTCCAGCAGGACTCAGGGTGCTTGTTGTTGATGATGATCCCATTTGGTTAATGATCTTGGAAAAGATGTTGAAGAAATGCAACTATGAAGGTAACTTATATACACACACATTTTCACACTTACTGTGTGTAAATTATGTATATTGTGTTAGTTTTTGGTTTTATGAAAATGAAAACAAAAAGTTGGTTAGATTTGTGGATTAGAATCTTGTTAAGTGATATATAAAAATATAAAATCTTGTTGTGAATTAGAAAAAAATGTTGTAAAAACTGCTAAAGATTTGCATGGATTTGTTGTGAGTTTATAGGGTGTTTGGGATTTGATATTAAATTTGTTTATGTGCTAATTGTGTTTTGATATAACAAATAAAATTTTTAAGGCTGTTTTTTATTGCTAATTCAGTTTTTGATTGCTTTTTTAAACTGGCTATCTTATTATTTGTGGTGGAAATGGATATTTATTTTTATACACAACAAATAAATAGTTTTGTGGGTGTTTGAGATTGTTTATGTAAAGTATTTATGTTAGAAAATGTTTATACCAACTTATTTTCTGCTTATTGTGTTTTATTCAATAGATAAATAGTTTTGTCTGTGCTTGATGTGATTATTTGCTAGTGAAATAAGATGGTTTAAATATTAAAACTGCTTAATAAGCAACCCAAAACACCCCCATTGTCCCTTGATGCAATGGAACTTTGTTTTATTGTCCAATCAGTCTCTTATTTTGCTTGTTTTAATGAATTTAATCTTTGATTTGGTACATGATGTTATATATATGCATGTGGTATTGAACTGTGTTCTGATGGAATATAATTGTTTATTGATTGCAGCTACTGTATGTAATAGAGCTGCGACTGGATTATCGTTGTTGAGGGAAAACAAAAATGGGTATGATATAGTTTTAAGTGATGTTCATATGCCCGATATGGATGGATTCAAATTACTCGAACATATCGGTCTTGAAATGGACCTCCCTGTTATCAGTAAGTTTACTAATTCATTTGAAATTTCTTTGTAATTATTGAGTTTTAACTTTCTGCTTCGTTAATGATGTGGTTGCTCTCTTGACATTGATGTTATTTATTCGTTTTAGTATCTTCCATAATCGGCCAAATTTGCATGGTTTTCTCCTTGTGGTTGACTTTCAATTTTATTATAGTAATACCAATGATGTATCAATAGTACGTACTTCATGTTTGTTTCTGAATTTAGTATCTTGAACATTAGCTCATAAAATGTGTTAGTTTGAGCTCCAATAATTGGATGATTTTGTTTGACTATTTGTTTTGTTGACTTTTATTTCATAATACGGTTACGCACATGATTTCATAGTTTGTTATTGTGATCATATTTACAGTGATGTCAGCTGATGATGGAAGTGAGGTAGTAATGAAGGGTATTACACACGGCGCATGTGATTATCTAATAAAACCTATTCGTATTGAGCCGTTACGTAACATATTTCAACACGTAGTTCGTAAAAGGAAATATGAATGGAAAGATATGGAGCGAATATCAAATGCTAAAGACGTTGAACAAAATCAAAAAGTTCCAGAAGATGGTGACCATTTGTCTTCTGCAAACGAAGGGCATAACTCGGAAAATGTAAAAAAGAGGAAAGACAAGGACGAGGGTGAGAGTGAAGAAAGAGAAGAGTCTTCTTCAAAGAAGCCTCGTGTTGTTTGGTCTGTTGATTTACATCAACAGTTTGTGGCAGCAGTTAATCAGCTCGGGATCGACAGTAAGAAGCCTTCTACTCAGTTTTATACAGTTATTTTTATTAATACTATGAAATCCTTAAAATCTCAACTAAATTGGTTTTCACAATAATCTTCATTATTTGTTTCTTAACATGTGACTAAGAATCAGAGACAAACTGTTGCGTTAAAAGTTTGTCTAACTCGTGCCCTAAGGGTTCAAGTGAAGCCGCAATTATTAACATACATTACCATTTATACTCGTTTGTTGAAATTCGATTTTTTCTATAAAAATCCTTTCAAACAATATTAGTGGCAAATTCGATAGAATACAAACAACTTACGAAATCATATTATAAACTAAACTTGTAAACGAATTATCTTCGAATATAAGTAGTTGATGTTAATTATTTTCTAAGTTTGTAGCAACCAGATCCACTGTTAAGTATAACGTTATTTTTTAAAGTAATCCGTACTATTGTTGTAATCATATTTAGGGCTAGCGGCATAAATAGGAAAGCACAAACTTAACCAGTTTCTTTTCTTTTTGCTAGAAAAAAATTATCAATGTTTTGTAAATCAGCTAAGCTTTATGCTAATGCGGTTCCAAGATGCCACCAGAAAGCTATCTTAGATAATTACCTAAATTATATTCTTTGCTAGTTTTTTCTGGCCTAAAATAAGTTGGCTACTCAAAATTAAAATAAGTTGGCTACCCAAAATTAAAACCATTTCGACTTGGCCCTGTTTAGATTCAATCGCTGACCCTCACAGAGTCTCTGTTTGACACGTCTATGCTGCATTACTGCCATTCTTGGATTAAATGAGTTATAGAATGAGGGATTAAGTTTATATGCATATGTATGTGTTTATGACTTTAAGAGTCTTTAACCAATTAGATAAAAAAAATAAATAAATAAGTGATTTAAAATTTATAACTTACTGCAGAAGCTGTTCCAAAGAAACTCTTGGAGTTGATGAACGTTCCAGGTCTAAGCAGAGAAAACGTCGCTAGCCATCTTCAGGTATTACTAATAAGAACATTATCTGAACTTTTTAATATTCGATTTTATTGCATTCTTAAGTTTAAGTATTTGGGTGCAGAAATACCGTCTTTATCTTAGGAGGCTCAGTGGGTCACAACAAATGGGCTCAATGAATGGTTCATTTATGGATAGCCCTGAGGCTGGCTACAGGTCAATGTCATCAGTCAATGGGTTCGATCTTCAAACAATGGCTGGTGCTAGTCACCTCCCTGGTCCAAGATTTGCGACACTCCATGCAGCGTTGCTTGGTGGTTCGAATAATATATTTAGCTTTGAAAATCAGAAAATGCAGTATGGACAAGTCAACAAAAGTCAACCACTTCATGGCATTCCAACTAACATGGGACCAAATCAATTTGTGGGGTTGCATCAATCTCGCCAGAATTCATTCAATGGCGTTAATAATCAAGTACTTGTACCAATAGCTAGTCAAGGTCAAAGTCAAAGTCAAAGTCAGCCAAACATCAATCAAAATGTGTTGTCACATGGCCCAGGAATGAAGTTGCCGTCGGGTGGTGATTTTGTTCCAAGTTACAGTATGTTAAATGATTCGGGCTTCCAAGACTCTTATACTTCTCACATGAATATGGGACCTACCGTACCTTTCGCTGCAGCTGATGGAAGTGTGACACACCTTAACGCCGGTGCCGGGAACAGTAAAATAAGATACGCTCATGAGGAATACAACCAAGATGGTCTCCTGGCTGCAATTCTTAAGGTCCATGTTCTTCAATCATATATCTTTCGTGATGCATCTTTATGGTTGTGTATTTTGTGTCATGTTTCATCCTTCTTACACTAAATAAAGTCGCCCATATATTTTCTCTGTCACATAAATCACTCTGTATTAGTGTTCCATTGCTTTCAAAAAAATAAAAAATAAATAATAAATAATAAAAAATAAAAAGGGTTAGATTTTACTACTGAAATGGAACAGTTACTAAATTTGATTACATACTTTCTAATGAACTCTATATTCCAAGTTTTACCAGAAATGATAAGCAATATAGAAAAAGAATCACTAATAGTAATAACCACATCTCATAAGTGTAAAATAATGTCAAAACAATGGAACGATATTAAATTTTGAGTGGTTTTTGAGGTTGATAAAACTTTGACCGGCATTAACTTGGTTACTCTATACTGATTTTCACCTGATAATCTACTTACATCGACTAGAAAAATGATACTGAAACCATTTTGACACTTTGAATCTTGAAATTTGGTGATGCAGCCGCAGGAAGATGGGTTTGGACAAGCGGAAAGAGAGTTTGGCTATGATGGGTACTCTTTGGATGATCTTCCTGGTGTAATTTAAGGCTCGTAAGCGCCCTTTTTGAAGTGTTTTGGAAATCTTTGGTGGTGTTAACATTGTTTTTAGCTTGTGGCTGAGATCGTATTCATGCATTAGAATTTTTGTCTGTTTTTATATTCAACATACTGTTGGTAAAAACATCCAAAAATTCAGTTTTCTTTATCATACTTGGATTTGTTTTCTTAAAGTTGGTAATGGTTTTTATTAAGTAATTTATACATATATGGGGTGTGGATGTTTTAAGTTCTTTTTTATATCTTTTTTGTAGTTTGGTTCGAAGGCGAGTCTAGACAAGAGGTTTTCAGCCTCATTGTCTTGTTTGAGTAAATCATGTACACGATACCCTTAGAACAAGTTGGTTTTAAGGAGTTATCGTCTTCAGCCTCTTGTTTGAGTACATCATGTACACGATACCCGTAGAACCAGCTGGTTTTAAGGAGTTATTGTGTTTATATAAACTAGATCAAAGCGAAATGCTAAATGGTTACATGGTGGCCTATCGGATCCATGCAATTCACCATTTTTACATGATCCGAAGGGCTTTTAGACTTGAAAAGTCACTGAGCTTTTGAAAATTATTCTATGAAGGCTAACAAAAACGGTTTTCGAACTTATACGCCTATGCAAATATTACACACACTACAAGAAATAGGAGAACAGGCGACGAATACAATCCCGTCGACGAAAGTCGACGGCATAACATACAAAACGACAAAAAACACGCTTGACCGAGCAAGGCCGCGTTGAATTTTTTGGTTTCAAATTATCCCGTCGACATGTCGACGGGAATATAATGGTCAAACTTTTCAACCTCAATTATTGCAAAAAGTTGGGCGCGGAAATATCCCGCCTTAATTATCCCGTCGACATGTCGACGGGATAATGTTAATTACGAATTATTGTGTAATTAATGTTTGATAAATGTTGATTACCGGTTTTGTTTAGCTATCCCGTCGACTTGTCGACGGGAGTATAAAAGTAAAAAAAATATATGTAAAATAAGTGGCCAGTATAAATGGCGGGCTTTTTCCCGCGTTCATGTTCCCGTCGACATGTCGACGAGATTATCTGCCCAAAAATNCACAGGACTTAGGATCAACTCTCTTAAGCAAATCATCAACATTATATATTAACTCCATTTGGAAGATAAAATTACCCTGTGTAGTTTGAACACCATGTTCAACACAACATTATAGATAAAATTACTAAACTTGCGATTTATTTGAGAAATAAACTGGTATGCTTATATCATAAAAGTATTGACACTAGCTAAAATGAATACATAGCATGCATAATCAATTACGAGTTAAACACAGTAACAAGTTAAGACATTTTTAAAACCCTCCAACAGAAGTTTACTGAAAACCGTCAAATACGTACTATCAGAAAATGGAACAACTTGAAGATGGAACACTATCAGCAAATGGACTTTCTCTTTAATCTGTTTGTGGCATGAGGAGAGACAAGGCTTTGCACAAATATAGGGTTGCCAAGCTAATTTTGAATCCTCAAATTATCATGTATATCAAGACGGAAAGATCTCTCATGCGGAATGTCATGCCTGAATTCACTAACTAAGCGATGTCGAAGTTCATCCTTAATCTCGCAATCATGTCCAACCATCCCCCAAGACTCCTTTACGTCTTAATTCTTCATTATCCATATATTATAAGGAATCCAGCATTTATGATTAAATATGCATAGGCATTCTTCAATAACTCCCAAACTCATAGCCAAACAATAATACTATGTTGATATAGCGCATCACGATTTCTTTGAATTCTTCCTTAGATAAATGAAAAGAAAGAATAACTTTGTTATTATTTTGATCACCCATAATCCAGTGAAGCGCCTCATTGCATAAGATCCCATCACGACCAAGATAGATATAGCGTACTTCTCTAATAACTTTCCAAACATTTGATTTCAAAGTTAACACTTGAAAACTTATTTGATCTTCTTCAACTTTATCGAACCCTAATATAACTTTGTAATCATCTATGGATGAATCGTAACCAAATCCCCAACAAAATGACCTATTATAACCAATTCCCCAACAAAGTGACTTGATGTTACGTTCAGGCTTTTGCAATTTTCTAAGCTCTCAAGTAGAAGGATTGGTTTCTAAAATTTCGCCATCCAAAGTATACAAACATACAAGGCCATTGGAAGAACCAATAATATAAAAATCATCATCAAATAAAGGCTCAAGGCGGTCGGGGTCCCAATCCCTAATGATCCTCCTATGTCCAATTTTATTGTTGTTGAGATCGTTGTTGTAACTATGGTTAAGTTGAGCTTTAATGAAAGGCGGACTTGAGATCAAAGAATTCCATGACTTACACACGCTTTTGTATCGGAGGAGATCCTTCACATCCAATCTTACGAGGATCTGCTCAAGCACATCAGGTACAACCTGTGCCATAGAAGCCAAACAACTACTATTATCAAGCAAACAATTAGTAGAGTAGACGATATATGACTAAACATACTTTTGTGTGGATATACATGCTACATTATTATTATCAGCCAAACAATTAGTTGATTTTTTTAGAGGTATATGTATCCTTAATTTAAAACAAATCAATCGAATGTAGTAAATATAAGGCCCATTTAATGAATGACTTATTGCACTATTTTGTTGCTTTATTTTCATCTCAATCAGATTATGTTGCCTTACATCATCGGCATGTCAGGTAGTTGCTTTAAAAGGGTACTAATTGATGGTGTAGCCTAAAGCAAGATAAACACAAATGGAATTTGTTGATTCACACGAATACCAGAAACAATTCTTCTAACTATCGTTGATTCAACGAATACCGACAATGAGGGTGATTTTCTACTCAAACTCCTCAAGGAGGAAATCGATAGCCAAGGCTTAGCTTAGGACCCCACTACTCGTCGTATTTGGTTTGGTATTGCTACCGCGCATGACTTCGTAGACTTATTAAATGGACTCACAAAATCGAAATGGGCAAAAAGACAAATGGGCCCAGAACTAACCCACAGACAAAATCCAACAAAGTGACAAACTGAAGAAGGAAAAAAAATAGTGTATGCTCATTTTGTGTGTGTTTATTAGAGCACCCGCAATGGGTCAAATTGCAAAAGCTTTTTACTATTCTAAGAAACCTTTTAAAAGTAGTTTTTGGCATTGCATCAGTAGCTTTTTGAAAAGCTTTACACAAAGACTTGACATACACCAAGTCTTTCACAAAAGCTTTAGCTAATAAATGTAGTATGCGTTTAATGCATTAAATGCTTCAAGTCATTGAAGACTTGAAGCATTGTTGATGCTCTTAGATAGTATTAGATATGAAACAAAGAAGTGGCTTCAACATTAACGAATACACTATTTACATTGCACGTTTGGACGTTTGGTATAAATCGCAGGTGGTGCGTGGTTGTTGAATCATTTTTTTGGGGTAATCATGGTTTCTGATTTTTTGACCGACTAATCACGGGGTTTTAATCCACTGCTACACAGACTCAAACCAGGTAAAGCCCTCCCTTTTTAGAAGGTTGGTGTGGCTTGTTGAATCATTTTAGTCCACAAATTAAAAAGTTACCACTGACATTACCAGTTACCACTATCAAAACGCACCTTAGTTGATTTGATTAACATCAATTACTTTATGTTAAACAAGCTAACTACAATAAATAGTACGTAAAACTATTCATTATCCAAATAAACAATCCACTTAAATGCATTTTTTCCAAAGTATACAAGGTACGTACACAACCAAACTTGCTAAAATTTAAAACTTGACAACCAAGAATCCCAAGTTCCCAACGGCTATATCTCCACTAGTTCACCACCTTCCCAACTTTCGACCACAACTCTCAAAAAGGCAAAAATACCTTTTTGACAGCCTAGCTCCCACAAGTTTTAGTACAGGTACTTCCAAATACTCTCACAACTTCACTATAAAAACACCAAACACTTCACACAAGCTCCAATGTACAAGAACATCAAAAACCCTCATCTTTCCATCACTTTTAAACCCATAAAATGGGTAAAAGAAGATCACCCGCATTCCAAAGAGTCTCAAACCTCATCAAAATGTACATTCTCGTAGCTAAAATGAGACTAATCTATCTCAAAAAATCAACTAAATTTAGCAAGTTTAAGTCCTTGAAGCATTACAACAGCTATGGGTATATTCAAGAACGTCAATACTCTCCTTCAAGTACTCCTCTCATTCGTTTTCATCTTCGTAAAATGAATGGATGCTCGGGTACTCCATGTCATTTCTTTCGTGTTTTGGTGGACGGCATTATGGCGAAATGGTGGTTGATGAGAAACACTCATTTGAATCAGCTAGTGATATTGTTGAAGTGCATGGAAATGATTCAGAGTTACTGTTTGGCGAAGAAGAAGAAGATGATTTAGTAGACGAAAAGGCTGAGAGGTTCATTGAAAGGTTTTATGAAGAGATGAAAAGACAAAGAAGAGAGTCATTATCAGCTAAATTGCCACTTAACAGGTTGCTGGAATATTGAGTTAAATTTGTATGAAATGTTGTTTTTCTTTCAAGTTTTGTTTATACTTCCGCAATGGATTTTGGAGATTGTGGAGGAAGTGTGAGTGGTTAAGGTTTTGATATTTTTCTTATTCTATTTGGCATGTATAATTCTTTCTATAACATTTTTTTGGCATCGGAAATTTTTTTAACATTACCGGATCATTTATAATTTTATACTCCGTATATTATTCTTCAAGCTATGCATTGGAGTACATTTAAATAACACATCACAGAAATACTCGGCCACAAAAGAATAAATGAACAAATAAAAATAAAAATAAAAATAAACGTGATGGAAATGGCTATGATATCCACATAACACAAAAGGGCAGTGCAACATAAAACTTATATGAGCCTCATAAGTGCCAAATAGCACTTATAACATGTTATACGCCACTACACCAGTACACCATGCTAGGATTCACTCAAATCAACTTTTAATTTTAGTCACATTAAACCAATAAGAAAATAAGGAAATGATAGGCTTGGACCACCACTAATTGAAACAAAAAACCCGTTAGTTTTAGGATAGCAAAAAAATCCGTACCCGACGGGGACCCGATCCCCAAACCCCATTTGACTGGGAAATCCCCGAGTTGACCGGGGAATGGGGATGTGGACGCGGAATCCCCGTATTATGAAATCGGGGATGGGGCGGGGATGGGGATTGCATAAATCCTCGACCCCGACCCTGAACTTTTTAACATACAAATATGTATATATTTTATGTATATTAATACTAAATGTACTTGTATATTTATATTTTACTAAATATTGACAAGTATTATACTTGAAATATATTTTTATGTATATGTGACATTTAATGAATCGAAATCATCAAATATTTTAAAATGTTAAGCACTAACTACGTATTAGCCAACAAAATTTTATCCGAATACACTCATTGGATGCACTCTATTTTTATATTATATGTGATATTTCAATATACACAATTTAAAGTTGATTGTCATTTTAATTAATCCAACTATAATGTAGGATATTTTATAGGCCAATTCTTTATATTTTCGATTTGTTATGTAATTTTTATGTTTAATTCATAAGGGCCAAAAATCCCCGAATCCCCGTGGGGATCCCCGATCCCCATTGGGGACGGGGATGGGGATGCAAAACGATTCCCCGATGGGGATGGAAGCGGGGATGGGGATGAGAGTGAGAAACGGGGATGGGGATGGTAAATATGATCCCCGATATTCCCCGCCCCGTTGCCATCCCTAGTTAGTTTACTTCCTCTCACAATATAACAAACTGAAGAAGAACATGAGAAAGTTAATTATAAATTGAAACATTACCATTATTTTTTACAGAAAATTGCTAAACGTAACCCTAAAAGCTATGTTTAAATTATTGAGATACACATTAACTTCTTGTACCTTTAATAATAAATGTTCATCCATTGAATTTAACTTATTTTAACCAACTCTATATGTACAACAAATTATGCTAGTTTTTATCTCTTAAATCGAGCCTTTTGGTCATGTTTAGAAGATAATGGTTTTCCCACACCATTACATAGTCTGCGTGATGAGCCCTTTGTCAATAACGAGGTTTGAAGCCCGCGCTTCGCAGCGGGATGTTTGAAAACAAATTAATTGATTTCCATGTTTTCTAGAACAATTGCTAAACTTGTCGTTCTTTTTGTGTTCTTTAGACTTGTTTTGAGTTTAATGATATAATTATTAAGTTAACAGAATTACAAAATAGGAGTAAAAGGCAAGAAATGTACCAAAAAAAAGTTGCAGGATTTGTATTTATGATAAGATCAATTACCCAGTTTATATGGGTTCTATGAATCGTCACATGCTAGCAGAACACGTAAAATGTCTAACCATATAACCACTTAGACTGAAAACAAAATATTAGCCTGAAAGACTCTGCAATTATTGTTTTTCAAAAGTTGTATCTGATGCTTTTTGTTTTTCCTTCATTGTGCCTACCTCCCTGCGCAAAAGCTTACGGCAAAAGGTTAAATGTTTCAAAGTTCAGCTCTATCAAAAAAAAATTTTGAACGGCGGGTTAGTTGTTAGATATTAGTTGTTAGTTGTTGGCTCAAGTTAGTGTCGCATCTCATAAGTTTCTAAGTAATTAGTTGGACACAAAATCAAGATTTAAGAAGATACTTTATAAGATTATATATGACAATAAGGAACGTGCTATGTATCTCTTGTATGCAGAATGTAGCTCTTATAGGCATTAGGACATCTTTAATAACACGTGGAGTGTTAAAGGATAATGCAAATAGACGAAGCTGAATGTTATGAGGTAAAAATAGGTATGTTTAATCGATTACAGAAGCATGCTACCATAAAATGAAACAATAGTCATACCTGAAGAATTCAACGCAACCCACAATTTCCTCATGATTTGATTAGGTCATCTCCCATAATCAATTTCCCTGATCGGTATGACAACCCGGGACACGGCTGCAGTCATCGTGTTTTGAAAAAAGATACAGCATCCAGGCAAACTGAATTTACACAATATACTTTTTATAGAACTGATACAATTATGCCATAAAACCGAAAATATTACTTGTATTGTTAGAATAGACTTAAACTCTAAGGGCTTTTGGTAAATTTGGTGATTTTGTGACTTGTTCTACAAGTTTGATTCGAATTTGGAAAGTTCGTATGACGGTTAGATTACTCTATAAATAGAGATTGATATCATTAGTTTTCTTTGTACCTTTTGAATTTGTATTTGGTAC
The DNA here is from genome assembly GCA_014162995.1 of Artemisia annua. Taxonomy (NCBI): domain Eukaryota; kingdom Viridiplantae; phylum Streptophyta; class Magnoliopsida; order Asterales; family Asteraceae; genus Artemisia; species Artemisia annua. The sequence continues at coordinate 24,331 of LBNU01020181.1, read as the reverse complement.
CTTTTGAATTTGGGTTTAGTACCTTAGAATTTGTCTTTGAATTTGGTCTGATAATTTGAATAAAGCTTCCGCTTCGTTTGTTTGATTTTGGTGTTTGTTTCGGTCGTTTGATTACCAACAAGTGGTATCAAAGCCAGGCTTGTTTAGCCATGAAGAAAAAGAAGAAAAAAAAATTGTTTCGAGTTCGTTTGGAACGAAGTTCTTTTGTTTTGGGATTGAGGATTGATTGTTTAATAACATAGAAGTTTTTGGATCGTTTGGTGATTTGCCAAAAGATCTATATATAACTCATATTTGCCATCAAACCAATAAACCAATCATAACCATTCATTTTTCTTTTATCAAAATAAAAAAAAAATAAACTTTCACCCTTTTTTTAAAAATTAAATATCTTACAAAACGTTAATCGTTACGCGAAAGAAATCATACCATCGCGATGAGAATTAAATTATCTTTCTATAGATATGCATTGTTATATACTTTCGATGAACTTTTTTTTTTCGACGAACCTTTTTTTTTTCAAAATTTCCGCCCAGAAAAATCACATGTGATTCGTTAAAATAAAATCATATGTGATTTCTAATCACATTTGATTTGTAAAAATCACATGTGATTCTTAAGAATCATATGTGATTTGTAAAATCAAATCATATGTGATTTTTAGGAATCACATGTGATTTTTCTGGGCGGAAATTTAAAAAAAAAAGTTTGTCGAAAAAAAATCGTCGAAAATATATAACAATGTATATCTATAGAGAGATAATTTAATTCTCATCGCGATGGTGTATTTTTTGTAGTTTGAAGATTTACCGTTTGCAAGATATTTTGTTTTAAAAAAAGGTGAAAATGATTTTTTATTAATTTAGATTAAAAAAATGGATAGCTATGATTGATTTATTGTTTTTATAGCAAATATTAGTTCTATATTGATCTCACCTCCTGTTGATTAAAGTTTGTTTGTTTCTTGGATTTGAGTTCGAACAATTTGGATATCGTTTTGGATTGGATTATCATGTTTGAATTAATTTGTTTGCTTTCTACTTACTTTTAGCTTTGGCTTTCAATCTTCAATAGTCAAATGTTGACTGCTAAATTTTGATTGGTCCATCTATTAGAAAACTGAGCGTGATGGATATTAATTTGTAGCGATGGGTCGGCTGCATGTATTGAATTTTGGCGCATGTTTGGGAGTTCGTAACATTTGTATGGTTGCAATTTGATATTTGAGTGTATTGAGGTTTGGTTTGTTGAAGTATTTGATAAATTTGATCTTTATTTGTAGTTCGCTTGTGTTTGTAATCTTTGGGGATTTTTGTTTGAAAGTTTGCATTTTGGTATTCGAATTAGGATCGTTTAGTTATGTGAATTTGGACCGTAATACTTATTATATAACTGGGTCATGGGAATTATTATCCAGATCATATTTGGGGTGTTTGGATTATTAGAGTCCGTTTGTCAAGTTATTTTTTAACTTGAATTTGTTTGATACTTTGATAATAAGTTGAAGTTTGACTGTAATTCTTATTACATAAGTAGGTCATTAGAATTTAAATTTTGGTATTTGGAATTTGAAGATCGATTTGGCGTTTGAAGACTTGGTTCAAGTCGTTTGAATTTGTTCGATCGTTTCGAATTTGTTAGTTTGAAAATTTGGATCTTCGTTCGTCGGGCTTTTGAAGTTGGTTGCTTGAATTTGATTATTTTTGCTGAAGATCTTTTAAGCTGATTTATTTGTTTGGTTCACTTTTTTGAATTTGTCGGTTAATGTTTGATATTGTTCGTTTTAAAGATTATCGGCATTTATAGTTGTTCGGTTTGTTTTGGAATGCTTTTGGGTATCGATCGTTTGATTTGAATTAGGCTAGTATCTCTAGCGTTTGGAATTTGAAATTTGGAATTTGAAAATTTGAATTTGAAGACGAAAGATTCGTTTGGTTTGAAGTTTCGAGTTGAGTTAAAGTCACGGTGGAGATTGTTAGAATATGACTTAACTCTAAGGGGCTTTTGGTAAATTTGGTGATTTTGTGACTAGTTCTACAAATTTGATTCGAATTTGGAAACTTTGTTATGACGGTTAGATTACTCTATAAATAGAGATTGATATAATTAGTTTTCTTTGTACCTTTTGAATTTATGTTTGGTACCTTTTGAATTCGGGTTTGGTACCTTTGAATTTGTCTTCGTATTTGGTTTGATAATTTGAATAAAGCTTCCATTTAGTTTGTTCGATTTTGGTGTTTGTTTCGGTCGTTTGATTACCATCAATTATGAAGTAACATGTTACCTGGTGTTACATCTAAGGGTTATTAGACAAAGATGTTACTAAAGTTTGGGTTTATGTTGTCCTAAGGTAATATAGTTTGAAACTTGTCATCCAAGTTACTCAACTTCACGGGTTGGTTAAATTTGTCACTGAACATTATGAAAGTTAGCCCTCAGCTCACTCCCTTGGTGGGCAACCGGATGATGGCAATTTGCCTTGTCCACGTGGAATTTTCCACAGGGTTATTATACAAAGATGTCACTAAAGTTTGCATGAAATTTGTCATAAGGTAATAAAGTTTCAAAGTTGTCATCCAGGTTACTTAACGTCACGGGTTTGTTTTATGTGTTACTGAACCTTTTAAAACAGTATACAAAGATGTGTTACTGAACCTTTTAAAACAGTATACAAAGATGTCCCTGTGGTTTATGGGGTAACACGAATTTAGTCCATAAATTTTTTTATCATACATTTAACTATTAATACGTTAGCAAGGTCCGTTTTTATACTCTTTCTTACTTTATTTTATCCGTTTTTATACATTTTCACCCGTTTTATACGTTTTTATACACTTTTATCCGTTTTTAAACGTTTTCGTCTGCCATTATACGTTTAGGTCCGTTTTTATATATATTTCTTACGTTTTATACATTTTTATTCATTTTTATCTGTTTTCATACAATTATACCCTTTTCATATGTTTATATACATTTTCGTCCATTTACGCGAAGGACTCTCTTTACGCTTTCGTCTGTTTTTATACGTTCTTTATACGTTTTCATACATTTTTATCCGTTATTATATGTTTTCATATGTTTTTATACGCTTTCATACGTTTTTATCCATTTTTTTATCTATTTCATATGTATTTATACGTTTTCATACGTATAAAAACAGACAAGAACATATAATACAGATGAAAACAGATAAAACGATGAAAACGTATAAAAACAGACAAGAACGTATAATACAGATGAAAACAGATAAAACGATGAAAACTTTTGAAAATGGACGAAAACATAAGAAACAGATAAAACGATGAAAACGTATGAAAACATATAAAAACGGTCAAATTAATAGAAATATAACTTGGATGACAAATATAACCAGTCGCAAGAAGTTGGGTAACCTGGATGCAAAAAATGTATGCCACGTAGGATTTTCACCGGTAACTCTAGGTTACCCAAAACACAGTAACAAATTTAACCGGTCACATTAAGTTGAGTAACCTGGATGACAGGTTTGAAACTATATTACCTTAGGACAACATAAACCCAAACTTTAGTAACATCTTTGTCTAATAACCCTACATCTAAAAGATAGCTTTTTTGTCTTTAAATTGATAAATTGTCGGGCCTAGCTTCATCATAAAAATACTTTCAGTTACATCAGATTTGCACGTTAAGTTCCTTATATTCTTCCATTTACCTTTTCATCTGTGGCCAAACATTACATCTGAATGTAATTAAAAAATGAAGAATTCAACAAACACGACATATATTAACAACTGTGAGTGTCATGAAAAATTGAGGGTTACCGTGAACATTACATTAAGGTAATGACTGCTATGAAAAAGAGAAAGTCATCAAGATGGTTGGTTGCCAAAGGTCTGTACTCACCTCAGTTTCATTGTCTTGAAAAACTTTAGCCACCCCAAAATCGAATATTATCGGTTTCAAATGTGCATGAAGTAAACTGTTTCTTGCTTTCAGGTCTTTGTAAACTATCGTTAATCTTCAGTAGTCTTGGAGATATAGGAGGCCTCGGATCATCCCTTGTATTACCTCTACCCATTTTTCCCAGTTCAGCATAGACCTCTGGCTTGGATCTGCACATGCCAATTTATGTTACTGCTTTATTAGAGAATTTGAAGTAGCAAAAGCTCGATATGTGTTAATACTTATTATAGTAACCCACTTTATATAAGCTACCAATCTTATTGAACCTGTCCTCTCGCCCAATGCGGAGATTTTTACATATTTCACAAAACCCAGACAATCTCTCGGCCTAAATCAAATTTTAAAATTAGCATAACTTATCGACCATTTGATATGAACAACAAAAAGTGTATTACTTCCCATAATAATCAGGAAACTGGCCCAAGCCTTATCTTTAAACTGATCCAAACCTTATTTTTAAAGGGGAAAAAAATTTAAATACATTTTGGATCATTTTATTTCACATAACTACATAAGATGCAAGTAGGCAACACAAAGCAGTAATACAGCACAGATGCTTAAGACGCAAATGTTAAATGCTAAGCCTTTAAAGGAAGTACATTCGGTAAAAAGGAAAATGGTTAACTGAAAGAAAAGGTCCTCTCCATGAGCTCCCCGTTTCTCAATCCCACCACATATCTACGTCGGTTGAATCTCTCATGGTCACCATATCTGCTTCTCCCAACAACAACATACCAAAAGTCGCGACACCTACTGTTTTTTAACACACCATCAACCATCACAACTGAGTTTGTGGACATCAGCATACCTGAAGCTCCAACTAATATTAAGCATACACATACTCTCCAATCCTAAGTTGCGTTGGTGGTTGAAAGAAGATAAATAGAATCTAAATTCCAGCCATTTTCAGTATGCGCCACCAAGAGCCTCCTGATAAGAGCTAACAGAGCAAAAGAAAATTTTTAGTCAATCTTCGGCATCTACATTAAACTTTCATAGGGAGTCTAATACTCTTTTAGTCAAATCATAAAAACCTAACAACCACAGTGTTATAATAGCTTATTTTCTGAGCTTATCAGGTTATTAAAACTTGAAAAAGACATAAGCTCTATACCATATGTAAGTCCATATATAAGCTCAAGTTAATTAAGTCATAAGTCATGACCTAAAAAATATGAGCTTTTTTAGTTTTCAAAATCAAACCGATAAGCTCATAACAAAGCTGATCCAAACACCCAAAACATCCTCTTCCTCCCCAACAGTAAACTACCCAAAAAAATTACTCACTAATAGTTAACCAAGAATCCGTCCGATAAGGTCAAATGCTCGCTAAAATTATCTATGTGCTGATATAAAATGTGTGTGCATCCAGAGAGAGAGAGAGAACCAATTCACCATCAATTGTGAAGGCATCTGGTTGCTTAGCGAGCTCTTTCACAAGGTGCAAATTATTAAGAAATTCGAGTGTATTTAATCCTTCGTAAACATGATCAAGACATGAACCAATGTAACTGAAGCTAGAGCCTTATGTATCTTTGGCTCCTTTCTGTCCATATTACCCGCCGAATGTCTATAAACAAATGAGCATCAGTTTTAGTCACAGAGAATATAATATCAGCCAAAGAGAACATTTTGTAATTACAGTTGACATGTTAAAATAATTTATCCAAGTTGAAGTTGTAAACTCAGAGTTGAGTTTTTACATGTAAATTAATCCAAAAAAAAATAGTTTGATCTGTTAGCCTATTTTGACCCGCTACGTAAATCTTCACGCAAATATTTTGAAACATGTAAGTTAATCCAAAAAAATAGTAGCACAATCATTGAATAAAAAAGAGACTTAACGCTTATGGAAGTAGCATAAAATGCGAACATTAAGTATTAAAAGTTTACCATCTTGTAGGGTCTATGAAAACCATCCATCCAAGCGAGTTAGACACCTTTATATCATTCTGGTTCTCACCATTCCCAACCAGTCCAGTTACTTTCGCACTTGAATCTTTATTCCTCTCAACACCCTGTGAAGCATTTGTGCCGTCCTTCAAGTATCTCCCCTTCCTCCATCTTCATAATCCACAAACATTTCAAAACAAAATTAAAAAAAAATCAAAACTTTTAAGAAAATGATAAATAACAATTTTCATTTACTTACCTTCATAACACTCTAAGAAAGGCGCATTTTTGAGGCAGGACGATCTTCTGGGTGGCGAGTTTCACCTTGCTATTACCAGCTGTACTGCTTATTCATTAATGAAGGCCAACCGCATCTTACTGACTCCTCCCAAACTAACCAGTCAACCAGGTGTGGTCAACTAAGTCAAATGAGGGAGAGAGTGATCAATTTCTGATCCGGTGTAAGCACAGTGTATTCCCGGGTCGTTATATCCCGACGAGATTGAAATTGTATTTGGAAAAACGTTTTGGGAATGAGTGATTGAGAATAGTAACTAAATAAAGATTTTGATTTGATTTTACACTACTGATTGCTTGGTATTAAGATAATGAAACAGTATTAACAAATACAGAATAACAGACATAAACAAACGTAAACAAATTGAAAATCAGAAACGTTTACAGACAGAAGAAAAAGTGAGTTTTGCACAAATTTAAACTACAGGGGGTGAAAATGAAACTTTTACAAACTTAATATTAAAAGAAAATTAAATTAAAAAAAAATATTTTTTTGATTATTTTATTATTTAATATTAATTAAAAACTATTTAATACTTATAATAAGTATTTAACTTAAACTAAATATAATATAATATTATTTAAAACTAAGAAAATGAAAATTTATTTTTAAAAACTCTGAAATAACTTAAAAATATTATAAAAACTAAAAATATTTATTTTTGTCTTTTTGTGATTTTAATATTAATTAATTACTAGTTAAACTATTTAAACTAATTAAAATAATTTAAATTACTAATAATACTAAAAATGACTTAGAAAATTATGAAATATTTTATAAAACTAATTAACTAATTCAGGAACCTTAAAAAATTATAAAAAGTTAATAAAAACTATTATTACACTATTTTATTAATTATTTACTTAATTACTAATTAAAAACTATTTAAACTAATTTAATTAAGATAAATAGGAGATGAACAGAAATAATTATGAAAATATTTTCTGGAAACTAAATGATTTATAAAACCTAAGAAAAATATAAAAAAGTACTAGAGATTAAAATTAAATAGTAGAGGATTTTATTTTTGGTTTTTCAATTAAAACTAATTTAACTAATATTAATTATTATAAATACTAAATTAAAAGATAAAAATCTAAGAAAATTATTACAAATACTAAGAGATATCAGGAAATTATTAAAAATATTAAAATGAAAATTGCTTAACAAAAAGCTAAAAAGGAAAATTAAAAAGATCAATAATATTAAATAGAAGTTATCACTTAAATTTATTTTGGATTTTTCTGGATTTTCTTTTGGAAATCTATTTAACTACTAAAAATAAGAAACTTTTGTGAAAAAAACTTTTCCCAAACTTAAAAATAAGCAGAATGGACACAAAAAGCTAAAATAGTTGACTTTTGTTGACTTAAGCTAGAAATCAGCTTCTGTGGGGTCCACAGGGGTGGATTTAAGTGCACACAAGTGAGATGGACTGATATGAAGCCAAAACAACAAAATGGTACCACTGAATAAGCAAATAAGCCAAAATAAGCACTTGAGATACTTGATTTATACACAGAAATGGGACAACTTTTGCAGCTATCTAGTGGGCCCACAAAGGTGTTTAAGCTCAAAAGCTTGGTACCACTAGAAAGGTGGCCAGCTTGTGAGTCCAAAGAACCAAGGGGGAGGTTGTGGGGCCCACTAATAAGCTCTATGGAAGCTTGTGAAGTTGGGTGCAAAGCTGTGCACAGGGCAGTTTTCAGAAAAAATGGGCTAAAAGAAAGCAACAATTAAGCAGTCAAACAAGCCAACCAAAAATTATAAAAAATCATATAGCAAGACAAGCAGCCATATATCTAATATCCAAAAGCACAAATCATGAAACTCAATATTAAACCCTACATGAAATTCCAAAGTTTATTCAAAAACTTTTTTCTGAAAATTTGACTTTTTGAGAAACATGGAATTTTTGACTTTTTTGAACTTTGATTGATCCCTAATGACTGAAAATGATGTTTTAAGTTATGATGAGATGAAATTAAGCTAATGATGCTAGATATGGACCTATTTGAGAACTTATGCAAACCAAAAATTTCAACAGTATGCAAAATTAAGGAGTAAAACATGATTTTGACTTTTACACAAAAGAGACCTAGATTTTATGGCTTAAATGACCTAATATAACCTAATGTGAGTTGTCTTGACCAATAACTACCACGGAAACACACTAGAATACACTGAATTCTCCTGAACCAAACGCCCCTTTAAACCACTGTTTTTAAGATTTATTGAGCAATTTCCAGTTTTAACCCATGAGATTAACAAATGAACATGTCTTATGATGTATTAGATCAGTTGAATCACAAAAACATTCATCTAAACAACAAATTACCAGATTCACTATTATGCTAATAAAGTGGCAGTTAAAAATGAGATCAATGAGCATAATGAGATCCAATGAGCAACTAATGGAAACTAAGCAACATTCTAGCACATATATACTAATTAAGCTTAGAAACAACAAATAACCAGGAATTTAGCAATGCTACAGTGCAAATCAAGAAAAATTGGAAATTGGCTTACAATAGCACCAAGCTCAGAACATGATACCAAGAACCTTAGATCACTTCCTAACACTCCCCTTGGAGTTCTAAACCATAGCCATCCAAAATTTACTATGCTCCAGCCATCTACAGTCTTCTTTCTTCTTTATATATATATATATATATATTTTTTATTTTTTACTGATTTTTTCTTATTTTTATTTTTATTTTTTGAGAATTTGTACTAAAACTATTTCTTGCAACTTAAAAGCTTATAAAGCTTATAGTTAAGCTGTTGTGAGTCCACAAGATCAACAATCCACACTTTTCAATACTAAATAGCTAAAATGGAATTTTACTAGAAATATGAAAACTTGAATTTCAAAAGGAAACTTGAGATTTTTATTAAATAACTTAAGAGAAACATTGGAAATGAGCTTAGAAATACATTGAAGGAACAATTACATTAAAAGAAACAAAGTTTACAAGAAATTCGACACTACATGAACTAAAAATAAAAACTAGCTTCCTGTCACTGCTTCTTCTTCTTCTTTATATAGATGCCCATGTGTTCCACTTGACTTTCTGAACATTTCCCAACACAGATATGGGCCATTGGATCACTAGAATTGATCCTGGCCTTTGATGAGTTTTGGCGGGAAAATGGTTTTATACCAATTGGGGTCTGTGATTGCAATTGGGGGTGGTGGGATGTGATGGTGTTAGTGGGGGGTGGTGGAATGGACAGGTTGCAGGGTCAAGTGGGGGTGGTGAAACCACCTGGTGGTTTTGAAGAAACCAGGGAAGAAGGTGGAGAGGGAAAGGGGTGGTTTTGACTGAAGTTTGACCTTTGGGTGGGAGTTATAAACGGGGTAAAGGGCTGGTGAAGGTGTTGGGCCAGAAGTGGATGGGCCACAAGGAGATATAAGGGTGGGTTGTGTTTGTTATTGGGTTTGTTTTTTCTGTTTTGTGTTTTTAGTTTAGTAAAGGTCCAAGGACTAAAGTGTAAAATCTGAAAATTGAGGGGGCTGAAGTGTAAGTTTCCCAAAGTAGTTCCAAGGGTGAATTTTGCCAAGCTTCAATAGTATAAGGACCATGGTTGACTATTTCTCAAAATTAATCACCAGGGACCATTTTTGCCAATTTGTGAAACTTCAGGGACCAAATATGAAATATCTTCAAAACTTTCTCCCAAGGACTAAACTTGATACTTTGTGAACTCCAAGGACCCATGTTGACTTTTCCATCCAAAATATTTTGCTCAGGGGCCATTTCTGCCAATTTTGAAAGTAGAGGGACCAAAATTGTAATTTTGCCAAACTTTCCACCAAAGGACTAAATATGATTATTTGTGATTTCAAAAGGACCTTTGGTGACTTTTTATTTAAAATAAGTGCTTAGGGACTAGTTTTGTCAATTCTTGATAGTTGAGGGACTGAAACTGCCAATTATGCAAACTTTGGTTGTTTTTCATCAGTTTTTGAACTTTTTGCATCTGAAACATATAAAACACACTTTTGGAATATTTTCACTATTTTGATGCATTATTGGGTATTTTTGGATGTTTTAGCAGTTCAAATGTTACAAAAATGATGAGCATTTACACACTCATCACTTACCTGTTGGTTTTTTTATTGGAAAGGTATATTTTTTATATTACAGTAAGTTTTATGTGTTCAAAATTTTAGTAATCCTTATCCTCTAACAAATAGGTGTGATCATGACCCTTCGATAAGCGCTTTGGATTGTGTAGTTTAGAGAGCCTGGAATATTGAGGCTTCAAAAATTGTCCTTGCAACATCCAATGACGAGGTGTTGTCCAAGATGATATTTGTATGATAACTGTCTCCTGCTTATTGTTTTCCTATTTTTCAGGCTATTACTTTTTATAACCTATTACTTTCTTTTTTAGGCTCCTGCTCTTCCTATTATGTATGCTAAAAGTAAAAACAACATGCGTTTGTTTGGGCTGACTGACAACGAGAGAATGTCAGAAGAAGAAATGAATGTAAGATACCACCCTTACATATCTACATGCTAAAACCAGTTTTCCTTTTCTTCAAATTTTATTAGTAAATTTCACTTTGTTATCACTAAAATTATGTCACCTCTTCCAAGTGAAAGGAAAAAAAAGCGAGAAGCAAAAAGAGAGAAAAGAAGAACCCATTAAAGAGAGAGGCAAAAAGGGAGATACTTAAAGCTATGGGTATCGTCACATACGCATCGCACCATTCGACGTAGCCCGGAACGATAATGCCGCCACCATACCGAGACCCACCGGCACCAACGCCAATTCCTTGGCTTCAGCCAAGAGATGATGGCTTGTGGGTTTTCTTTGTTTTTATTGTTTTTTTAGTTAAAAAGGGTGTTTTGGTTGATTATATATAGTGTGTGTGAGCGAGACGTTTTGGTTTTTTCTTTTGCAGGTACAGGAAAGCAAGGCGATGAAGATTAAAAGCATTAATATTTTTTTTATTGAAGTACAACCTTTTTAGTCCTTGTAATCTTTTCTAATTTTTTTCGTATTCTTTTTTTGTATTTTTTTTTAATGTAATTTGTATTTTTATTTTAATAAATGAAAAATTAGTTGGATTGAAAATAAAAATTAAAAATAATGGTGGTCACAAAAAGGGTGTTTTGGCTTGAGCCATGAGGGAGGATGTTTTTGGGTACGTGAATGAAGATGAGTGTTTTGCGGTTGTGACATGATGCAACACTTAAAAGGAGTCATAGCTTGAGCCATGACACCCGATGCTTTTACAAAAACTTTACATAATTTCTTCAAAGAAAGTCTCACATTTTATATGTGCAGTTACCTCCTAAATGGATGGTCTAAGATTATATACAATAATTGCAATGACTTTCGCACTATTTATATAGAATATTTTATTTTTTAGTGTTCTAAAAAAATGCCAGAAACTATATGATCTTTTATAGTGTTAGTACACATTTGAAGAGAAAAAAGAAGGATTATACTCGACATACTGTGCCTATTACATTGAGTCTTCAACTCCACATGATCTAACTTATCAATCACAATATTGATTTTTCTTGGGTAATTATAGCCTCGGACTCCTTGGCCGACCAATTTACATGTTTTAAAACCATCGTCACGCGGATTAAAATCGTTTAAAACTCTCCTTTTTCAAGAGATTAACGTGATCAATTAAGGGTTGTTTGTATCTAGTAAGAATTGAACTTAAGACTCATAACACTTTATTGACGATAGTCACAATATATTAAGCCTTCCACAAATGAAACCTTCGGGAAACTCGCTTCTATCTACTTCCTACTATTCTTCCCCTTGCTTGTGGTTGTGGTTGTGGCTTGGCTTCCTGCTTGCCCGGGCCACAACATATGATCGAGAAAAGAGTATCTATAATCACATGAAGCCCCAAAAGCGTAATCTCAAAGCATTTGAACCAATGGAAGGGACCCGCATAGAAAATGCTTAACCTCATCCAGTAATACTAAAGCAAGAACTCCGTAGGTGAACTAGCTTGTTGCTACTGTTTACTTATTAAGGTTAAGCATTTTCTATGCGGGTAGCTTTCTTTCTTCTATTATCTATCCCCGGTGGAGGATCAAAGCAGAAGCTTTGACCCTCGGCTATGCTGGTTGGGTTTGTGTTCAGCAGCCGGGTATAACGATGTTATTTTTGTTTTTGCATAGAAGAAAATCTTTCACAAGCAATCTTGAGAGTATCTCCTCACAACATCAAACATAACAATCACAACATCAAGCATAACCATCTCTAACATGCAACTCCTAAGATAGATAGTAACAACCAATGGTTGCCGAAAGTAGGTATACAAGCCTATGCTCGTTGTTCAAGCCTAACCCATACACATTAGGCCGTGCATTTAATAGGTATTGGCCCAACTCAACCCACCTAGCCCACCTTTTTATATCCAAAAGATATGTGTCGGAGATTTCTTAATAAGAAACCTGTTTAACTCAAACTTGAGGCCATGTTGTATATTCGTGTTTGGTGAATGAAATTGCATTTAGGAAAAAACGAAATAAACACGCCAACTAAACCTATTTTAGAGTTCAAGCCCACAACACAGACTAAGTAGGGATGTAACAATCTTGTCATTTTCAACGCGAAAGCAAATCCGAGTGTTATAAATACAACTAACAATACTCTATCTCACGAATACGAATTATTTTATATGCATGACAATATTTTGCATATAGTTAGCAATGCCATACTCATAAACATTGTTTTTTGAGGTGCTTGTATGTTGAGTTAAGCTCATGATCAGGGACGGAATGAAGACCAAATATTATTGAGTGCATTTTAGATTTATTTTTTATTTGCAAGTATATTAACTAAATAATACGAGAACCACATTTCGATGGACCGGGTGTATTGAAAATGCATTTATAAATCGATGTATTTTTCAAAATTAACACTACATCAAAAAAATCTATTGGATTCCTAAAAACCCGCGAGAACCCCTTACTTCCGTCCCTGAGTGGATCACAATAACTTAATGCTAATTCCATCTTTAGTCCACAAGATTATTTCTAACATTCGACACAACCTAAACCGGAATCGAAGACTATCTCAACGTAGAATAATTAAGGATGATTTTACGCTCCACCACAATGAAATCGTTGTTATATCGACTCAGAGTTTACTTCAAGACAAGAATAATAAAGAATATGTAGAAAACTTCAACATAGATAAAAAAATATATATATATATATATTTAAAAATCCAATAAACAAATACTTGTCAATAATTTTTTTTATCAAACTAAAAAAACTCACTTTTCATCCGTATTTTAAAAATTAAATATCTCACAAACTGTTAAATCATTATGCAAAACGAATCATACAATCGTAACGAGAATTAAATCATCTTTCTATAAAAGGGAGGCACTTCTATATACTCTCTATCTATATATCTT